>CM034356.1:14736960-14871288 GCA_019925275.1 Mytilus edulis | reverse complement strand
ATGGTTAGTTTGTTGCAAGAAAAATACAATTTCTGAGAATAATTAGATATAGGAAGATGTGGTATGTGTGCCAATGAGACAACTCTCAATCCAAATAACAATTTATAAAAGTAAACCATTATAGATCAATGTACGGCCTTCCACACGGAGCCTTGGCTCACACCGAACAACAAGCTATATAATAAGTCTGCAAGTGTAAATTTGAAACTGATATCATATTTTTTTAACATGAAATTATTATTTATATTTATTTATTCATGAAATGCACATTTATACCCCTGGGGGTTGAAGGCATATACAAACAATACAATACAATATACACAATGGAAAAATGAACATATTAAACATCATATATAAATGATAAAACAGTAATATTTATGCAGGCGTTGTGTCCACTCCCCTCAGTGCAAATGACTTTTTAATGAACGGAACAGTAAGCTGCATAATATCAAATGAAGATAGAATTAATTGTAATCTATCTGTTTCAGACAATGTAAAGTATTCTGGACATATATTATTTATATCTTTTTCAAGCTGATTACGTAAAGATTTATTAATTTTACATTTGTAATAATGAATTGAATTGCCATTGCCAAGTATTCATATTTTGTTTAGGGATAAATAATAGTTAAACGTAAAGTTTGATGATGTTGCGCTTTTCCCCAAAAAAATAACAAAACTAAGGTCATATGGCATTCCGTTATTTTTTGTTTAAAAAACAAAACTAGAATTGGTACTGATTGATTGAGTGGTTGTGATATACTCCACTGTCTATTTGTCTTTATAATGGTGGCTTGTTTAATTGGCGGAGGTGCCAGGAGAAAAAAGTCTTCCACAGTTCAACTTACCTTTATTTTCGTGGCAGGTCAAATTTCCCGACTTTCATTCTTTTCGACTTGTCTTCTAATACTTATCATTTTTTTATGATTGTCTGTTTTGTCTTGTTCTGTAAATGCATGTAAAATTTACCACTGGACGATAAACACTTAAGAGGCCCCTCATGGGGGGGTCCTAGTAATCACATAATCACCATTTTTTTGCCAATATAATCACATAATCATTAAATATTTGCTTATCTTTAGTAATCAAATAATCATAAACTAAAAATACAGTCCTAGGTAATCAAATAATCATGAAATATTTGGCTTATTAATCAAATAATCATTAAAAAAACGGCCAAGTAATCACATAATCAAAAACCCCATGAGGGCCCTCACTTAACAAATAATCAATCAATCATGAAAACGCTTTCAAAGTTTACAAAGTATAATTTGAAGCAATTTTTGACTGTGCTTCTTTTTTGGAGCTGATAGAGGATGCATGTCGGGCGAGGCAGTGAATTATTTTTTTCCTGTCATCGACTCCTCTTAAAGTTTCAAACCAAGAGTCTACGAATCTATCAACTATGATTATATATATACTTACCTTGAAATGTACACTTGAATGTAGGTACACATTTGCATAAGTGTAAAATTGAGAATGTGTCAAAGAGACAACAACCCGACCAAAGAGTAAAAAAACCAGCCGAAGGCCAACAATGGGTCTTTAATACAGAAAGAAAAAAACCGCAAACGAAGTAGGACTTCAGATGGCCTATAAACATAAATGTGTCCTAGTTTACATGGAGAATAGAGGCGGGAAATAAAAAACGAATATTTTTTAAATTCCTACACTCATATGTAATCAATTACTATAGTGAACATGTGTGCTTTACTAGCTAATAGTTATTACTTGAACGAAAAAAAAGTTCTTTATGTCGATTGACATGCGATTGTAAATATTTATTGGCATCTTACACATATTGTCGATATGAAGACTTTATGAACTATCTAAGTGATGTTGTATTTGATCAGTTTTCTTATTTTTTATCAGCTGTATACTAGATATTTGAGAACACATTATGACCTCACCTACCATGTTTGGTCTGTCTTTTATTTATTTTTTATGTTTATTTGTTGGACCGTGCAGGTTTAAGAAAAAAAGCTCTTTGACGACATTTTGTTTGAATTGGTTTAACCTACGTTTTGATTCATTCCAAGTTAATATATCTTTGTAATCCTTTTTATAATTTCTTCCATATTTGATTTTATGTTCATTTTAGTGGCACGTACATGTACGAGGGGGAGGACAGGGGGGTACCCTTCTCCCTTCTCCCACCCCTCTTCTCCTTTCTCCTACCCCCGTTCTCCTTTCTCCCATTAGAATAAAACATCTCCTTTTGAGATATTTTTTCTTGAAATATTAGAAAAAAATTTAAAAGGAGAGATATTTGATTTTTTCTCCTTTCTCCAACTTTTTCTCCTTTCTCCCAGCCTTCCTCTCCTTTCTCCTACCCCCTTTCTCCCGCCCCCTTTCACCTTTCTCCTACCCCCTTTCTCCCTGTCTCCCTTACCCCTGTCCTCCCCCTCATGTACCACGTATTACACTCATATGCATATTTATATGTTTTTTTCTTGTTTCTTGTAGGAACTTTTCTCAATGAAGAATTTACCTAATGTATGGAAGATACACTACAGTTTTGTTATATTGTGTACCATGCAATATTTTAGAGACTCATTTATCACAGGCACTTGTCTCAGAAAAAAAATTTCCTATATACCTTAATGTTATATTAAGGTATATAGGAAAAAAAAATTCTGAGACAAGTGCCTGTGTCATTTATCACACATGAAAACCAAAATTCCAAAAACAAACTAATTTGCATTGAATCACTTCTTTTTACCATAATCTATTGTTAATTCATAATTTCATCTAATTAATCTCTATTTTGAAGTTTAGTTATCACTTTTTAATTTGATGATTTTGATCGTTTTCAAGGATCATAATTTTACTCAATTGTTAAAATGTATAATATGCTCAAGAGCTCCAAAGAATGATAAAGAATTCCAATAATCTATTCTATGAAAAAGCATATATAAATTATATTAAAAAAAACTTCTATAAATGATTCAGCATTCCAATTATGTATTTTTTAAAAGTAATAAACTAGAAGGAATTTGGATAAACGTCTTGTCTTCTATGTTTACGGAAGACTCAAAGTGCCACTTTGATATTCAAAATATATAGTGAAAACCTACCAGGGACCTCCTAAATGACGGTGAGACCACCTGGTATCTCAATGTCAATAAAATTCGGATAACTTTTAGACAATGTTTATATACAGATGGCATCAAAAGGATTTCCCAGAATAATGTCATCTCCGATATCTGCAGAGGACTTAAATTGTCAATTTTCAGCTATACATTAGGCCAAAGGACACAGGGCAATACCAAGACCACCTTGATCTCTTAAGCTTCCTAATATAATACAGGTTGTTAGTAATATAAAGATACAAACGAGACCAAAAGGAATTTAGACAAACTTTGTGTCATCTATATTTTACGGAGAGCTCAAAGTACCAGTTTGATATTCCAAAAATATAGTGAAAACGTAAATGACGGTGAGACCACCTGGTATCTCAATGTCCACAAAATATCATGAGCTTTAAGACAATGTATTTCTTTTGATGTTATCAAAAGGATTCCTAGAAGATTGTCATCTTTGATATCTACGGATGACTTTTAAATTGTCACTTTTCAGCTAAAAATCGCAAAAAGTCGGGCCAAAGGGCACAGGGCGATGTCTAGATCCTTCTGATCATTCGATCTTCCTAATATCATGAAGGATGTTTATAAATTTGAATATAAAAACTAGACCAAAAGAAATTTGGATAAACCTTTTTCTTCTCTATGTTTACGGAGGACTCAAAGTGCCATTTTGAAATTCAAAATATGTAGTGAAAACATACCAGAGACCTCTAAAATGACGGTGAGACCCCCTGGTCTTTCAACGTTCATAAAATTCGATGGACTTTAGGGAAATATTTATAAATAATCAGAAATTTCTCTGTCTATTGAAGTTTGGTCACCGTGCCGGATATTGAATACCATCGAGTCCAATTATTTTTTGCCGGGGTTGGTTATCAAAGGTACCAGAATTCTAATTTGATACGCCAGACTCGCGTTTCGTCTACATGAGACTCATCAGTGACGCTCAGATCAACATAGTTATAAAGCCTAACAAGTTGAAGAGCATTGAGGACCCAAAATTCTAAAATAGTTGTGCCAAATACGGCTAAGATAATTTATTTCTGGGATAAGAAAATCCTTAGTTTTTTTTTAAAATTCAAAAATTTAACTAGACACAGTGATTCCGTTAACTAATTAAATAACCCCATAGTAGTTCATTGTTCGTTGACGTTAGATATCAGATGCATATTAATCTGCAACTGAACATACATTTTAAAATTTGGTTATCTCCCGTTTGCTGTGACCAGATGAAATAAAATATATTAAAAATATACGTTCTATCACTATTTATAGGCATATCACGTCGTTTGTCAATATATTTTTTAATTGATCCCTCTTTTAAATAATGACATTTCATTTTCTTCATTTTACTTTTTGATGCAAATTGCTTGACATAATTTGTATTTGATGTTGTTTTAAAAGAAACTAGAACACACCCGCGAAATCGCGGGCAATCAGAGCGTGGTTGAAAGTATGTAAAGTGTTGTAGGAAAAATTTTGCAAAAGATTTAATGACTGGAGAATTTCAGGAAAAGTATCAAAAGTCATAGGTACTTCCTTTATTTCCCAAATTCCCATTTTTTTGTTTTCTATTAATTTCAATATGCACATACATTTAGTATATTAAGAACATTGAAGTCAGGAGCCTGTGATTCAGTGGTTGTCGTTTGTTTATGTCTAAGCCTTACATATTTTTTTTTCGTTCATTTTTTTTGTACATAAATAAGGCCGTTAGTTTTCTCGTTTGAATTGTTTTACATTGCATTTCCGGGCCTTTTATAGCTGACTTTGCGGTATGGGCTTTGCTCATTGGTGAAGTTGTTAATTTCTGTGTCATTTTGGTCTCTTGTGGAGAGTTGACTTTGCGGTATGGGCTTTGCTCACCTATAGTTGTGAATTTCTGTGTCATTTTGGTCTCTTGTGGAGAGTTGTCTCATTGACAATCATACCACACCTTCTTTTTTTTTGTTATAATGAATTTTTGTAAAAGATTTAATTGATGAAGAATTTCAGAAAAGGTATCAAAAGTCAGGTGCTTTGGGACAGGACAATTGTTTTCCTAGCCCTGCTAATTTTTTTTTTTATTTGTATTAACATTAATAACACATGCATACTTTTAGCGCTTAACTGTTAACAATGAACAATTACTATAAATAAAGTGTATTTGCTTTTTACTTTCAATTCTCAGGTTACTAATCGCTCCACGGCGGTCATTTCTATATTATACAGACTCTCTCTCTTTTTAGTTTACCCTGTGACCGCCGTGGATAGTAAACTTGAAAAAGATAGCAGAAAGAAAATACACTTTATTAAGAATACAGAAAAACGCAAACCGGAAGTCTAAGATGACTTAAAATTTCGCCCAATGACGGAATCAATATCCGGATGCGTTTTTTCTTGTTTTTATCCCAAAATAACTCAATCTGAATAATCATAAAAATGGATGACAAATGCGACTATGTACTGTACCTATAGGACACAGAGGCATGATGATTACTTTATTGTGGAAAGAAGAGAAGCGACACCCAAAATGAGGTCTTCTCGTTTAATAGTATAGATAAAAGACTGAAAATGTACAGACTAAAAATGCACGGAGCCTACTTTGTCCATCCAGGTCACAATTTATAGGTCAAAGTACGTACGGCCTTCATGCAGTTCAACGAGTTCATTTTATATCGATAAGCACCATTTCACCATCTATACTATTAAACGAGAAGACCTCATTTTGGGTGTCGATTCTCGTCTTTCCACAATAAATTAATCAACACGCCTCTGTGTCCTATAGGTACAGTGCATAGTCGCATTTGTCATCCATTCATATGATTATTCAGATTGAGTTATTTTGGGAGAAAAACGAGAAAAAAGGCATCCGGATATTGTCCCGTCATTGGACTTATTAGTCAGATTAGACTTCCGGTTTGCGTTTTTCTGTATACTTTGAACATACATATACAAAGAATAAAGTGTATTTTCAGAATTCTATCTGCTATCATTTTCAAGTTTACTATCTACGGCGGTCACAGAGTTTATTAAATAGAGAGAGTCTGTATACCCTATCAATGACCACCATGGATCGATAAGTAAACTTAGAATTTACTATCTACGGCGGTCACAGAGTTTATTAAATAGAGAGAGTCTGTATACTCACGTGTGTATACTATACCAATGACCATCATGAATCGATTAGTAAACTTAGAATTGAAAGTAAATACACTATATTTATATAGTTACTGTAATGAATGTTCATAATATACAGATAAGCGCTAAAAATATTCATGTGAACTTTTGATACCTTTTCTAAATTTTTTTTACAAAATTCATTGATTACAAAAAAAGAAGATGTGGTATGATTGCCATGTTGAGACAACTCTAGATAAACGCTAAAAATATTCATGTGAACTTTTGATACCTTTTCTAAAATTCTCCAGTCATGAAATCTTTTACAAAATTCATTGATTACAAAAAAAAAGAAGATGTGGTATGATTGCCATGTTGAGACAACTCTCCACAAGAGACCAATATGACACAGAAATTAACACTATAGGTCACCGTACGACCTTCAACAACGAGCAATACCCATACCCCATACTCAGCTTTAAAAGGCCCCGAACTGACAATGTAAAACAATTCAAACCAGAAAACTAGCGGCCTTATGTATGCACAAAAAATGAACGAAAAACGAATATGTAACACATAAACAAACGACAACCACTGAATTACAGGCTCCTTACTTAAATGTTCATAACATACTAAATGTATGTTCATATTGAAATTGATAGAAAACCAAAAATTGGGAAATTTGGAAATAATGACCTATGACTTATGATACTTTTGCTGAAATTCTCCAGTCATTCAATATTTTACAAAATTCTTCCACACTTTACATACTTTAAACTACGCTCTGAATGACCGCGATTTCGCGGGTGTGTTCTAGTATATTTTTAAACTGCCAAAATGACGTAACCTTGCCAATTTCACTTATTAGTGGTAATGGTATAATTTCCCTCATACAGTGTTCTGAACAAAATAAACATCTTCATGAAGTTTATATCACCCCTTCTCAAAGTATGAATATAATGGCATATTTGTGATCTAGGACATGTTACATTAGTCGTAGTAATAAAACCGTTCTAATCACATTTATTTGGTGATAAAAAAATCATTACATTTTCACTTCCAATAAGCAACTACAATGATATCATAATAAGATATGGGACTGAGGATTTTTTTAAAGAAAACAAGTTCAAGAATGGTATCTCATGAGCCAGTGTTGCTCAACAAAAAAATTTCACTGTAGGCTTGTATGGATTTTTTTTTTTTTATCTTTAAGGTATTTTTTTTTTATTATTGTCTATTTTTCGTGAACTTATGGAATTCAACTATCATGACTGTCTCTGTGGCATTTAAAAAAATATTTTTTACCAGTAATGGATCTACTGTTATATGCATATCTTCAAATCACTGAACATTATTATTGCTGTATTCTATTTATCAGTATATCAACAAGCATTTGAAAGTCTTACACAAAAGACAATATAACAGAAACAATAAAGAATGCAGGAAAATATGTTACATTGTACAAGGCACTTGTTTACACATACGCCAATGGAAAGACTAACAATTTAAATAAACTTGTTGAAATTGAACAATTCAATAACGTATTTCATATTATATTTGTTATATGATAGTTTCATCTTAAAGCAAGATTGGCAGAAACCAAATTGCTATCACCATCATTTATAGATTCAATAAAGTCATGTAGAATGTTTCACATAATTAATTTTGTATCTGTAATCGTAGGAATAAAGTAAACTAGTTCTAAACAAGAATGTGTCCCAGTACACGAATGCCCCAACCGCATTATCATGTTATATGTTCAGTGGACCGTGAAAAGGGAGTAAAACTCTAATTTGGCATTAAAATTAGAAAGAAAGATCATATCACAAGAAACATGTATACTAAGTTTCAAGTTGATTGGACTTCAACTTCATCAAAAACTACCTCGACCAAAAACTTTAACCTGAAGTGGGACGAACGGACGAACGGACGAACGAACGCACAGACGGACGAACGAACGGACGGACGAACGAACGGACGGACGAACGAACGCACGGACGGACGAACGAACGCACGGACGGACGAACGAACGGACGCACAGACCAGAAAACATAATGCCCATAGATGGGGCATACAAATCTTATCAGACTGCTCGTTATGTCAGCCACGGCAATTTGCGGGATCCTTTGGGACCTGAAAAGATTAATCAACAAGAAGCTTTTCAATGTCCTATCATAATATTGTAATATTATCAAACAATTTCAGATGAAAAAAGGTGCCTCGTACGTGGTCTAACCATTCTTGGATTTTACATTAAATGTTGTACATACACTTATACTACAACGAAACATTATGCATGTTATACTTGAACAATTAAAATCGAAATTCGAGTATTGATAAATCTACGATTGACACTAATTTATATATTACATGCAACGATGTTCCCTATTTTTTTTTTATTGACATTGAATGACATATCATTTTTAAAGTAATGGTATGAACACTTTATAATGTCTTATTCACACATAAATAGTTGTATGAAAATTAGTCAAGAACAATCAATCAATTTACCAGTACCAGTTGATATATATGTATTGTTAATACTAAACATTGTCAAACATATTTATAAATCAAGTATGAACAATAATACCAAACTTTCAGGTAGTTTCAAGAGAGAAGAACTTATCAAACTGGTAAAAATCAAACATTAGTATTTATCAATCAAAAGAGACGAACTGGTTTTATTTTGAACAGACATTCTCCAAAGAAAACGATAAGTTGAAAAAAGTCTTAACGAAACAGTCTAACTTCTAGGTCAATTCAAATAGAGGGTAGTCTAAATAAAGGCAACAGTAGTATACCGCTGTTCAAAACTCGTAAATCGATGGATAAAAAGCAAAATCGGGGTAACAAATTAAAACTGAGGGAAACGCATTAGATATAAGAGGAGAACAACGACACAACATTAAAATGTAACACACACAGAAACGGACTTAGCATTAGACAAAATCCGATGAAAATAACAAATGTAACATCAAAACCAAATACATCAATTTGGGATAGAAAAGTACCGTAACACGTCTTATAGTAATGTGAATTCACACACAAATATAAGAGAAAACAAACGACACAACGTTAAAATGTAACACAAACAGAAACGAACTATAATATAATAATGGCAATATTCCTGACTTGGTACATGCCATTTTTTAACAGAAACAAATGGTGGGTTGAACCTGGTTTTATGGCATGCCAAACCTCCCGCTTTAATGGCAATGTTAAATATAACATTAAAATGACAACATAACATTACAGGACTGCAATACAAATAATTAGGAGAACATATTAGACTAAACCTTATACTGCATTTGTCATATATTTGTAACTTTACATAGCATGCATTTCATTTTTTGAACAAACTACAATGAAAAGAAACAACGACCTATGTTTTATGCACAATTGAGCAAATGTAAAAGGTTAAATTCAAATTTATCTTTTATCGTTCCAATTTGATCAAAACGAAAGCGGTATGTACATGAGGTCCATATATTACAAAAGAACGGAGAAAGATACCAGAGGGACAGTCAATCTCATATAATACCACCATTGATTTTCCCCTATTAGTCTTTGTTAAATTTGCACTTTAAAAAAATGTGCAGAATATATCTTTGTTTCAAATAAAGAAATACTTGGCATGAGTAAAGTTTTACCCTGTCCAGTACTATAGACATTCCATTGCATATAAGAAAATAACCATCACTGGAAGTTACTCAATCAAATTTCTCCCCTTATTTTATCTGTGTACAAGGTTTAGTAACCATGTAACCTCAAAATTACAAAATATTCTGTAGCAATCCCAAATGATAAAAATAATGGTGCTTTGAAATACCCAAGATATATGGTTATGATACAGAAATATTTTACTGCAATAAAATGTAGGATTAATTACCTACAACTGTCAAATTCAAGGGAATATTCTTTTTCGACCTATTTTCGTATACAACCGGATGTGACGTACCATGATTTGGTGGTATTACACCTAGATTGGAAATAAACTAACAACACCATGGCTAAAAAATAAAAAGGCAAATAGACAAATAGTAGTACACAAGACACAACATAGAAAACTAAAGACAAAGCAAAACCAACCCCACCATCTCTATCAGACACATTGTTGGTTCCAACATGAACAGAGTCGGGTTTGCCTTCCGATATATATTTTATAAGGCAACTCTCAATATCCCTTATTCTTCCACGAATGGTCTTTACTTTTTTTGTGATGCTATTTATTGTCATTTCTTTTGCCGCAATTATTTATATATTGAGCATGCGTATAAATGCAAAAATTTACTTGGGGGGGGGGGGGGGGGGGGGGGGGGGGGGGGGTGCTATGGTTTTTTTTTCTGTGCAACTTTTTTTTTCACCTTCGGCGAAGAACAATCTATTTTTTTAGCGACAAACCGAAGACAATTTTTTTCTTTCAATTTTAGCATTACATATAGTGGCAGCTGAGGGTGAAACAAACATTTTTTTTTACTCAGGGTCCAAAACAAATTATTTTTTTTCACCAAAACCTGGAAACAAACTTTTTTTCCAAAAAAAACCATAGCCCCCCCAGAAAATCAAATGGTTGCTGCCTTAGGATTTACGAAGTATTCATTAATTTCCTGTTTTCAGTATTGAATATGAAGCAATAACACCTTAACTGAATGATTGATAAAACGTCAGAAAAAACTCTATTAATATTTGTCTACGAATTTTTAAATTGTTGTTTAGATGTTTAACAACATTTTCTAGGAATCAAAAGTTTTACTTTCTGACTGCTACTATATTCGGAATAAGGTTTTTTAATGATAATAATAGCTCAAACATTCACATATTTACGTATTCTTTACTTAGATATGTCCATTTCGAAGTATATTCATATTATTAGCATTACGTTGTCAATCATTGATTACTAACAATGCAATAATACCCAATCACTTTCTATATTTAGCTAAGTAGGTGAACCGTTTATTTCATGATCATGATTATAGCAAAAGCTTACATCGTTCGAATTGTATATACAATGACTTGTAGCTTCCTGCATTTTGAACTTTTGATGTTGATAAAAACTAAAGTAAGGTGTTAAGCTGGGTGTATGGAACTATTTCATTTTGCTTTGTATCATGTTCCATTAAGTGTGTGGGCATGTTATTTACAGAAAATGTAATTACGGTCAAGGAGTAAATAAAACGGACTATAGTTCTAAAAGTATTTTGATTCATCGACGTAAGTACATATGGTTGCATTTAAATATAGATTTTATACTTTTAATTGTGTTTTCAATTTGCCGACTTTGTGTCACTTTCCAAGTCAGTACCTAACATAAGGTTTAACTTTTTAATTTCTGTTATTATTAGTGATACAATGTACGTGTTTGTTTTCGTTTGTAAATTTTACAATGAGGGACTCCTGTCACTTAACTGAATGATTATGGCATTTGAATGGCAATACCTAGCTGTTCTTTTAATTATATATAATCATTCTAAAAGAATATCATTCTTATATTGCATTTAATAGAAAGAATAAAAAGTAAATATAACACAATTACCGAACGCCGAGGAAAATGCAAAACGGAAATTCCGTAATCAAATGGCAAAATCAAAGCCCAAACACTTCAGACGAATGGAAAACAACTGCCATGTTTTTAACTTGGTAGAGGCGTTGTCATATGTAGAATATGGTGAAATAAAGATGTATTAAGGTGGATCCTCGGTAAATATTACCTCAGATAATTTTCTTCATACTTATTTTTTCCAAAATGAAGATCTTTCAATGTTTATTTTTTCTTCAAATAAATGATATAAGTATTGGTTGCTGTCCTATTTTCAATCAACAAGTTGTGCAAAATTGCCCAAATTTGTATAGATTATTTATGATCGAACACATTTTTGTGGGAATAAAAAGAAATCATTGAGATGAATTTTGAGAAGATAGGCAGTATAATATGCTTTAAAAACATAAAAAGGAAAACATGGTTTCACCAAACATTTTTGTCTTTCTACAAGTAAAAAATTAAAATTTTACTATCAATCCACTGTGATATTTTAACTGTAAGAGTTATTTCCACTTAAATGGGCAAGTTGAAAACATTCTCTAAAACAGAAATGTTTGGCTTTGTTTAAACAGTTGGAATAATGCAATTCATCATCTATTTTTTTTATACAAATAAGCTGCTTGTAATATTTCCGGGTAAAGTCATGATCTATTTCCTATGATGATAAATAATGCATTTAAGATACACAAATAGATTAGAAGAAGTAAGAGTTTTTATGAAATTGTACTTTCATACAATTAACCACTTATTGTTGTATACCAGTTGAGGGCAGACACGTACAAACCTGCTAATAGTATCATACAGGCACATTTCCATGAACTAATTTACATCTGCCTTTACCTATTTTTTAGTTGTTATACTGCTAGATAGACAACTCTTGTAAATCAAGTACGCTAGTGGCATACTTTCAGTATTGACTTATGTCTTATTCTTTTCAAAATGATTATATTTTATTTTGACGCTAGATAAAATTAATATAATTGCAGTAATCATTTGACTTTTCATATTCATACATTTCTATGGAACACATAAATGTTATACCACATGCATCGTTTATTTTCAAAAGCCATTCTTATATGACAAGGATTAAATAAACATATTACAAAAGGGAATAAAAGTAAGGTTATCAAGGCTGCTACAAAACAACAGTATTCTTTTTAAGGGAAATAGAAATGTACGTGATAAGAATAAATAATGCAGCTACGTCTCGGGCTAATATGAGGGTCTCGGGATGATACATGGGCCGATATGGAAAAGGCCATGTATTAATCTCTATTTATCATATACTTATAGAAAATAATGGTATAATTGAAACCAATGATAACACTTATTTCTGCATAAAATTATTCATTAAATTTGAAGAATTTTCGTAGCCTTCTGATATTACTTTTGTTTTCAACTGCTTCCAGTATATATCAACTGCTCCCGTTTCATATCAACTGCTTCCGGTTATTATCGCATGCTTTGCTGTAACGTTATTGCATGACATTACGACGTCATTTGGTAAATTTTGGAAAATATAACATAATGCTGTTTTTTTTGTTTGTAAAACACAACAAAGTTGGATAAAAGAAAATATTAGGAATCAGGAAAATATATTATTAAAAAACTAATAACAAATATTACAACAAAAGCATTTTTTCAAAGTTTTACAAATAGTTGTTGTCTGTATGTCTTCTGTTGAATTATAAGAATTTTAAGAAATAATTAACACTAATAGCAAAAGATTATTCGACATTTACATAATAATATTCAAGGACTATAAAACTTAACAGTTTGGAGCTTTGTTGTACTGAAGTTATTTCAATAGAGGACACAAATGTATGATCATTCTGGACATAATTATAATGTTTTGCTACTTCTTTAAACATTTCTATAATTTGTGATAAATAGTTGATAACATGTTCGTTTCCGTCGGTCTGATTTCATTCGAAAACTAAGGATTTTCTCATCCAGGGCATATATTGCAGTAGCCGTATTTGTCGCAACTGTTTGGAATTTTGGATCCTCAATGCTCTTCAGCTTTCTATTTGAAAAGAACAATTTATGAGGGAATGAGAGGTATATAATGGACCCAAAGGGATCTTAAAATGAACACAGAAAGGTACATAAGTGGTGTGTGTCATCTCATAATCATCTTTTATATCAATAGTTATCAAAGGTACCAGGATTATAATTTAGTACGCCAGACGAGCGTTTCGTCTACATAAGACTCATCAGTGACGCTCATATCAAAATATTTATATTAATATTCAACTGTTTGTATGCAAATTACTTAGTAGATAAATATTTGATCATATATATTGGAGAATTTATTGCTCTTTATTATTTCATGATATGGCTTGATTTGATTTTTTTTGACAAAATCATACTCAATTCGCTGCTAAAGATTTCATTTTAATTTATACTTAATTTCTCTCAAACTATTATAAAGCTGATTATAACTAAACTTGGCAGTAATGCTTGTTAATGTAAGTGATCTAAGTGAGATAAATATCACGACTGGATCATTCGAGTAATGAAGCACCAATGCATTTATATATGGGACAAAATGACAGCTTCCTACATCACAAAGTCATGTTAGGTCTTACTTAAATGTATATAATTGGTGGTAAAATGTATTTCAATTTGACTGTAGAAATGTTCCTCTTAACATCTTGTCTCTTGTAGTATGTTATTAACTATTTATTTCCATGTGCAAAACAATATTGATCCCCCCACTTTGAAATTATAAAAAAATTTGAACCCCCTTTTCCACACACAGAAAAAAAACTTGATCCCCCCCTGTATTTTGACCAGCCCCCCTTCCCAGATAAAAAATGTCCCTAAAGACATTCATGTATCAACATATACTTTTATTAAATTGTTTTGAAACGTTAAAAATCATTAAATACCTATATTGAGAAGCTTTCACAATGTTTTAATTAGACAATATACGTACAGTGTCTTGAAATATGAAATTTATTTGTATGAGGCTAAGAAACGGGGGGAAATGCGAGATAAATTTCATATTTCAAGACACTATACGTATATTAATTGTCTTTATACTGAAATCGATAAAAAAAAAAAAAAAAAAAAAAAAAAATATGTAACAAATTTATTGTTAAAAAAAGTGTTTGGAATTTCCCTCTTGGGGAACCATTTTGGGGTATTTCCCTCTGAGCGTAGTATCTCTTAAAATCCAGGCGGTAAGACATTGACATTTTAAGGAATTAGAAAGAGAAAATGAACTAAATTAATAATATTTGATAAACATGGTATGTAAATTACCAATTTGAAGACATAACACAAAGTTTGACAATTGTTACTACACGTTGTCATGGTTGTGACGTGACAGTAGTTCCAGTAAGTAGACGGGAATAATAGGTTAGTTGTGGTCATTGACGTATAAAGCTAACGTTTATACGTATAGCTTTATCTGTATAGTAAAATGGCTGATTGTAGTATAATGTTCTTTTATTTGTCTTTGTAAATTATTACTTTTACTGTTTAAGGAAGCTGGCTTGTCATGTTTTAGATTTTTTGTCAGATTTTCGGAATCCTCTGGTTTTATCCATTTGAATGCCTTGAAAAAATTTGCCCGGTGACCCCCATTTTTCATTTTGTAAATCTTTTACATGTATAATGATAAGCCATCTGTAAAAGTCTTATAATTTCATTACTTTTTAACAGTTTTTGAGAACTTCAACCTGTCAATGATAAAGCTATGAAAAGTCAAGAGAGAATATTTTCCCGCCAAAATTTCAACGGCTTATATCTCGAAAACAAGCACGGTGACCTATATATTTTTTTTGCTCTTTGGATTCCTTTATTAATTCCCTATCAATATAAACTAGTGTTTTGAAAGTTAATTACTTTGAAACTGAGAAGCGAACTCCCTTAATCTATTGTTGGTAATATTCATTAGACGTGGCTCGGTACTTATATACATCGCGTCATTGTGTTATTTTGATATGGTAAATTTTGTAATCCTGTCTTTCGTTTATGCTTATTTGCTATGTTTATATGCCATTTTGTTTTTGTATGTTGACACATTTGTTTGTTTTAATAGTAATTCAGATAGAGTATTATACAATTTGGCTTTAGGTTTTGCTAGCTATTACGCCAGGTTTGATCCACCATTTCGACATAAGAAAATGACTGTTTCGTATACCAAGTCAGGAACACGACAGTTGTTATTAATTTTTTTGTTGTGTTTGACCTTTTGACTTTGACATTTGATTAGAGACTTTCCGTTTTGAATAATTTTCCTCGGAGTTCGGTATTTTTGTTATTATTTTATTTTAAGAAAGCCGACGACGGAAAGTAGTTGATTTTTTGGGAAGTGGCGTAACTGGCTTTGTTGTTCCCTCTAATACGCCTACCAAGTAAATACGAATCGTATAATAAGTTTCTTCCATAAAACAGCAAAACGATAGAGACAATATCTAAATATAGATCAATGTAATAACGTTAACAATAATGCTGAAATCGACCTTCTGGAAATGAATATTATCGTATAACAACTGTTACTCTGTCACTCTCTGTCCTATATGTTCTCCTATTCATTTGTATTGAACTCCTGTTATGTAATTTTGTCATTTTAATGTTATATTTAAAATTGCCATAAAAGCGGGAGGTTTGGCATGCCACAAAACCAGGTTCAACCCACCATTTTTTCTTAAAATGTCCTGTACCAAGTCAGGAAAATGGTCGTTGTTATATAAGAGTTCGTTTCTGTGTCTGTTACATTTTAAAGGTGTGTTTCTGTTGTGTCGTAGTTCTACTCTTATATTTGATGTGTTTCCCTCAGTTTTAGTTTGTATCTGGATTTTTTTATTCTCAATCGATTTATAAATTTCGAACAGCGGTATAGTACTGTTGCCTTTATTTACCTATTTCTGGTAGAAAAAGTCATCCTTTTTGTACTTTTTGAAAACTGAGTTGTTATAACAACCCTACAAACAGACTAAAATTGAGCTTTGATTTAGAATTTGATGTTCCAAACTCAATCAAAATCTTATACATGTACATGTATTCGTACAGTAATTTGTTATTTATTGATTTTGGACATAGATAAGAAAAATGTACGATCGTTCGGACGTCGTTTTGGCAAAACATAATGTCACATTGGATGTCAATTAAATGTTCAAAATATTGGACATCGGTTTGAGGAACAGACGACAACGATTAGAGACCAGTCATTGATCTGAGTCGAACATATATGATATATACGTAATATCCTTTTATTTCCTATTAATATACAGTTTATGCATCACATTTACGATAATTACGATATGATAATGTTGGCTTTTAAACATCAACAAATAACAGTGCTATTCTATTTTTTCAAATATCTGATGCACGTCATAGATCGACCGCTTTGAAGATCCACAAATGGAACAACATGTAATTTATAGCAACAGGTGAGTTTTGAAATGAATTGAATATGAATGGAATATTTTGACACGAACAACTCTGAAAGAAGTAAAAAATAAATAATTAAGACATGTGTATTTTCAATAAATATTTCAGATAACCCACTGCAAATGATTTAAAAATAATCTACGTATTTCCGGAATTTTTCAATTTTTCCATTATTCGGAGTTTGGTTTGTAGACTTTTTTCATATTCTCCGAAATATCAAGGATCTTTAGAAATACGAATAATAATTTAAAAAATAAGTTCATCGTCATTTCTGTGGAATTGTAATTTATTTTATCATACATTTTGGATGTTTCTGGAAATATATTGCACAGACAAGCACATGTTAAGTAAGAATTTGTTTATATCAACTGATAGAAATTCATCAAGTCTATGGCACCATCTTACGGTGTTTATATTTCACAGCTCGTTTGCTATGCACGTGTCTGTTGTGACGCTTTTAATTTTAACGAACGCAATCTATGTATTACTGGTAAATTATTAAACGAGGGATATCGTTACCATAAATTACTTAAGACCTTTACAAAATTTTTCCATATATATAAAGATTTGGTTTTGAAGTGTACGGATTGATAATTTAGTCTTAGATGCATGATTTTTTTATTAGTTGTAAGGGGCTTTGAACTAGCTGTCAGATAACTGCGAGTACTCTCAGATCTGTTCCTAGTGTCCTTTTGTTGTCGGGATGTACAAGTACCCGGCCACGTCCACTTGTATTTTTGTCCATCTGATGAGTTCAACCTTTTTCAACTGATTTCTATAGTTTGTTCTTATGTTGTACTATTATACCACATGCAAGGTTAGGGGCAGGGTTGGGTTCACACTAACATGTTGAACCCAGCCAAATTATGTATATGTGCCTGTCCTAGGTCAGATATTTGTTTTTCGTTCATGTTTTTTTTATATAAATAAGTCCGTTAGTTTTCTTGTTTGAATTGTTTTACATTGTCATTTCGGGGCCTTTTATAGCTGACTACGCGGTATGGGATTTGGTTGAAGGCCGTACGATGACCTATAGTTGTTAATTCGTGTGTCATTTTGGTCTCTTGTGTACGGTTGTCTCATTGGCAATTATACCACATCTTCTTTTTTTTTATATTTACTCAAATTAGTCCTATCCTAAACTGATATCTAAACTCATATAACATGTATAATTCAAGTCAATATTACCATTCATTCCGGAGAAGTGGTAATCATAATAAACATGTAGAACACCTTGAACTAATGTCGTTCTAACAAAGAAAGAAAATACCCGATATCTATAATTAATAAAATAGGTGAAGCGTTCATTTAATGCATTTGTTACTGCACTTAGTTCAGTCGAAGGATATACGTAATTGTATATGCAATGACTTGTATATTTGTGCATCATTGCATGTGACTTTAAACATTTTTAAATACATAAACTTATAGGGTTACATTGCTAGAGTTTGTTTATATGAAATTATTTGAATTACACGATCCAGTTTTACGTAATTTTTTTAATGTTTAGGCATATAATGTTCAGAAAAATGTGATCAAAGAAGTTATTATCAAGCGCACAATGTTTTGAATACTTATCTGTGTGAATGGTGATAAGTTAACATGGTTACATACAAAAGTGTATTTTGCAGTTTCATTATATTGTTAATATTCAGATTTCAAAGTGGAAGAATTTGTTTTATTTATAATTAATGATCCCTGTATTGTTTTCATCAAGTTAATACAATCATCTAAGAATTCGAAGATCTTTAACTTGACGAATAATTGGTTAATGTTATATTTACATGTCAGTGAATAAAACAATATAAATTACAGTCGTTTTACAGAAAAAACCCCACTCCTCAATGAAAATAACATTTTATGGATTTCGGACGATGTGTTTCTTTTTCCGATTTACATTCATGATGAATTTAGCGTCTTCAAAAAACATCAATAGAACTTTAGAATGTAGTGGTCTCTTATGAATTGAGGTTGCAAACTTTATTGAAGATTTGTGAGAGAATGAAATAAAATCGGAAAAATCTGAGACACGGTTTTGGAGGTCCAACTGTTTTGTGCAAGAATCTATAAACTATTTTGGGATGCCATGAATAACAAAGAAGCTAAATTAATTAACAATACGGCAACTATTTACATAACAATTAATTATGTAATAATTATGTGATAATGAAATTATCACAATTTGAAAGATTAATCCTTTTTCTTTCTTTTGGTACCTCATTTATAAAATGTAAAGAAAGATGAGTGGAATTACATCAGTTTAAAGATGTCTGATTGGATATGAAAAATCTTTGTATTGTGCTACCGTAATTTGAAAAATTAATATACGTTCGATCATTTAAAAATTTCAAATGAAAAGTAATTAAATCTTATACCACATGCTTTGTATAATGAGTGAGGTCAGGCATACAACCCTAGATATGCAGAAAACTTAACGAATCAGAAAATAGTATACAAAGAGGATCATTATGACATACCAATATATTATTATATCGGTCTTTAAAGATGAATGGTTAGGAAAATTTAAAGAATTAACAATCCATGATTAGAATAGTAAAATTCAAATCATAAACATTATGTAGGTATCCAAAAACTTAATATAACTGAACTATAAAGCATGACATTGTTGTCGATTTAGATTGCATATTACACTATGGACTATATTTAATCAAAGTGTCTCATAGTTCACCGAATATATATATGAGGTCATGTATGTTTGTGTCAACATATACACACACTTTATTGTTGCGTTAAACGAATAGACGTTTGAATCAAGTTTTAATATCAAAAGTTTTATTTATCTCTATAAAATTGAATTTCAGAACATTTTTAGGATTTGTTGTATACTTTTGGAAGTAAACCAGAAATTTTCAAACTTTTCCAGAGTAAACTAGTACTCAAGATATGGAAAGAGACGAAAAAAGAAGAAAAAAGGTAAATACAGTTGCTAGACATTTTTTCCTGGTTTTAGGGGAGAACAAGAATAGAGAGTAACGTATGAGTTTTCCCCATAAATTTTGGTAAATAAATTCTTTTAACGCATTCTTCGACAAAGCAAGATTTTGTCTAATCAAAAACAATAAGTATTATATTATATCACAGTATGTGTTCAGAATGTTTTCCTGTAAAACTTCTCATGTATTACAAAATACATCATGTATTTTTTCGTTGTATCATAATGTAAACAAGTTTATTTCACGCATACTAAATTAATTTTCTCTTCCATGAAATGTTTAACAACCTACCATTGTGTCACCTTTCCAAATCCTTTTCAAGATTTTTTGATGTTTTAATATAGAATAATCAATAGTTGCATTTTCATTTTCGTTTTAATTGAGAGATAAAAACCCAAACATAAATGAATATTTATAAATAAATAAATTATAATTGTGATGTTTTCATTATCTATCGGTGATTTTTAACTTTTTGAAACTGTATACAGAACTGATAATGTAAAGTGCCCAAATTAAAAGAACGCTTCAAAAAAGGTTATTTTAATAACTAAACACAAACCTTGAGATAGCAAATGTAGGGTTATACAAGATATACAATTGAGGAGATGTGGTATGCTTATAAATAAGACAAATATCCACCAAGACGAAATGAAAATGGATGTAAGCTACTTTATGTTACAGTTCGCCCTTGAAAAATGAAAGAAAAAAAACCAAATTCGTGTAGTAGCTATCAAAGACCTCAATACGATTAAATGTGATACAATAGATACATGTAAAATTAATTTCTTGTAAGTCTGCTACAGCAATAAATAAACAACGTATATGGTAGACCTACTGCATAAACTTATTCATGACTTGTGACTTGTTTATACATAACCCTTCCCTAATGTGGTATTACTTCAAAAGGTAAGAACAGTTTGGAGGGTTTTGTCGAAATTAAGATGCAATTTCATCTTTAGAAACTTCAATTTTTATTAGATGTTTTGATTGTTTTAGTTATCACAGAAATTACTTGGGGCAGCAGAAGATGGAGATTTGGAAAAAGTGAAAGAATTAGTGGGAAATGGAGCTGATATCAATTATAAGGATGAATTTGATGTAAGTGTATAAATAGTCATACTTTTTCCCATATCCCCGTTTTAAAACGAACTTTCTTTAAACAATATCTTTATTTTGTTATTAAATTTATCTTACCTCAACCCTAAGCCTGTATAACCATAATCGATTAATTATGGATTGAATCTTCTGAAAAGCCTTTTGGTTTTAAATGTTGTGTTTTTGTATACTATTGGTTGTCTTATTTCCGTTTCTTGTCATTGAGTTGTCAGTTTATTTTCGACGTATAAATTACCAAATACTGAATTACACAGACACCACATAAAAACTAGGAAAGATGGAAGGTTCTCCAGAAAGGTAAGCTTATTCTGCTCCACATCCAACACTCGCCATGTTATTCCTACCAAGATTTACCTTAACCGTATTTGGCACAACTATTTTGCAATTTTAGGTTCTTAATGCTCTTCAATTTTGTACTTGTTTTGGCTTTCTGGCTGTTTTGATCTGAGCATCACTAATTAATGAGTCTTATGTAGACGAAACGCACGTCTGGTTTATCAAATTATAAGCCTGATACTTTTGATTACACCACTAGGTCGATGCTCCTACTGGTGTACGTTTCGTCCCAGAGGATATCACCAGCCAAGTAGTCAGCACTTCGGTGTTAACATGAATATCAATCATATGGTCATTTTTATAAATTTACTGTTTGCAAAATTATGAATTATTCGATTTACTAATACATTTCTTATTCTAAGAATAGATTATCATAGCCGTATTTGGCACAACTTATTTTTAGAATCTTAGGGTTCTCAATGCTCTTCAACTTTGTACTTGTTTGGGCATTTAAATTATTTTGATCTGAGCGTCTTATGTAGACGAAATGCGCGTCTGGCAATCCTGGTACCTTTGATATCTATGAATACGATAAAAAAAATATATTAAATGATTATGCATCTGGAACTGCGTAACCTTCCGGATCCCGTATATAAGCATTTTTTGATGGATGTCGTTGTGTTCAGTTTTTTAGTTTTCAATGCTATGTTTTGTGTACTGTTGTTTGTTTGTTTGTCGTTTTCTTTAACAAAAAAAAAAAACCAAACAGTTGTCAATATAAAAAAGAAATGTGGTATGATTGCCAATGAGACAATCCTCTACAAAAGACCGAATGACACAGAAATTAACATCGTAGTACGGCCTTCAACAATGAGCAAAGTTCATACCGTATAGTCAGCTATAAAAGGTCCCGAAATGACAAATGTAAAACAATTCAAACGAGAAAACTAACAGCCTAATTTATGTACAAAAAATGACCGAAAAACAAATATGTAACACATCAACAAACGACAAACACTGAATTACAGGTTCCTGACTTGGGATAGGCACATACATACAGAATTTGGCGGGGTTAAACATGTTCGAGGAATCCAAATCCCCTCCTAACCTCGGACAGTGGTGTAACAGTACAACATTAGAACGCACTATAAAAATCAGTTGAAAAAGGCTGAACTCATCATATGGATAAAAATAGAAATACTAACAGTTGGACGTTGCCGGGTCAGTTTATTTACGGCTTATACGTTTGAATGTCTTTTGGTACCGTTCTTTTTCAACAGCGGTCATGTTGTCAATTAAGTTAGTGCAGTTATTTAGATTCAAACTGGTACTATGGTTATTGAACTTTATAAACAATTTGAACAATTTTCAAATTGAGTTTCATCATTTAAGAAAAGTATCTGAATGCACGTTTCATCTTAATTACCTTATTGTTGAATACAAAGATGTAAAATGTTTTCATAACCAAATATGGAAGCAGAAACATAACTGTAAATGAATCTTTACATTCCGAAACTTATTGTTTTTTTAATGTCAGAGCACCGATTTACATTCTTCCGAATTTCAAAATCATTTTAAAACCGTAGAGTTCCGTGCCAACAATGTAAAATTTTAGGAGACATGAAGTCCAATTTCTGATTAATAACAAACATACCGAACTGTTAATAAGCCCACTGAGCCCATATATATACTAAGTGAGCTATTCTCATCACTTGGCGTCCTTCGTCCGTCGTCCTTTGTCTGTCGTCCGTCATCCGTCGTCAGTCGTCGTTAACTTTTTATATTTTTCTAGAGAATCACTGAATGGAATAAAACCAATCATGGCATGCATGTTCCTTGTGAGGTCCTAACCAAGTGTTGTTATTTTGAAACCGATCCATGATCCTAGATGGCGCCCAGGAGGGGGAATAAGTGAAACATTGGACCCTATGGGAAATACATACACAAGACTTTTTTTTGTAGACAACCACTGAATGGAATGAAACCAAACATGCCATGAATGTTCCGTATGAGGTGCCGAACAAGTGTTGTTACTTTGAATACCAATATTAAACAAAATTTGGCCTAAATTATTATTTGGGTCTCTGTTATGAAATTTATTATTTTTACATGATTTCTAAAACCAAAGTAGAGTCAGTGGAGCGACATAGTCTCTTCACAGCCTTTAGTTTAAAGTACTACTTAGGACAATTGTACTGATTGTCAGTACTGTTACATATTTGATGTTTTTATCGCACTATAACGGTACTGATTCTTTTGCAGTACTGTAACAGTTCTACTTTTAGGTGTGTGTTTTGATGAATGATCTATTTCCGTAAATGTTGCAGTCTGTCTTTCAATGTCTTTGTTTTTCTCGATACTTTGAGAAAGAACGTGCAGATTGTGCTTGTTTTTTGTTTTGTTTTGAATGCATTAAATAAACGAACTTGTATTATCATATTAAAATTACTGGGAACCAGTTATAGACGTGTCCACATTTTGATAATAACAAAGAACGAGTCATGTTAATGCCTTATTTTTCCATTTATATTTATCCGACATCAACCCACTAGAAAGAGCAGTTATCGTCCATAGGCAACAAATATGTCTTCAAAGTATCGAAAAATTCCTCAACCTGATGATGGCTTCAGTTGATTCCTTAACTATTATGTATACTACTATGGCTAAATGGCCCCAACCAAATAGCTGTAGCTGATGTGGAATAAACAAACATAGATTAATACCCTGTATGTTTATTTTCCTGTGTATATATATATTTTCATTATGTACATCTTTTTTATATGCTTGTTGGCATTTCATTTATGAATATCGTCCTTTGTACATCTTTGTATCGATCCAATATTTGGATTTTTATACAAAAACACTTTGATATCATTATAGCCGTGATAAATAAAAGTTAATTGCTGTGATTTGAACAAAAATATGAACTTAAAACTATAATATGCTTATCTGTTAAATATTAATGTTTTTGAAATAAATCACATAGACTGAATACCTCTTTCAAGCAGTTTAACAAAAAACTCCTCAGAGATGCTTTAAAATTAGGTGAAGCTCGTTGTACAGACAAATAAAGTTTGTTTGCAAAAGAAAAAAAAAAACCCATTCATCTCACAATAGATTGTCAATAAGTAGTATATTGCATTAAAACCGTATAAATATTGATAGCAGTTTAAAAACTTGAAAAATTAATAGCTCAAACGGAAAGAGATATTTGTTAATTCATGTTGATAATTGTCATTTTCCTTAATTTATTCAGTAACTGATATTTAACTGACAACTGTACGTCTTATGATCTGAGCTTGACTGAGATATTTGTGTGTGTTTGTTTATTCAACATTAGCTAGATAAACGCTACATAGGGAAAGGTATCTCACAACGCATGTTTAATCCAGCAGCATTTTTGCGACTTTTCCAAGTCTGAAACTCCTTGTCGTAGTTAGTCCTGTATGCTTTAGAATTTATATGCCCCATCTACGATAGTAGACGGGCATTATGTTTTCTGGTCTGTGCCTCCGTTCGTCCGTCCGTCTGTGCCTCCGTTCGTCCGTCCGCTTCAGGTTAAAGTTTTTGGTCAAGGTAGTTTTTGAAGAAGTTGAAGTCCAATCAACTTGAAACTTAGTACACTTGTTCCCCGTGATATGATCTTTCTAATTTTAATGTCACATTATAGTTTTGACCCCAATTTCACGGTCCACTGAACATAGAAAATGATAGTGCGAGTGGGGCATTTGTGTACTATGGACACATTCTTGTTTTTTTATTTTTTATGTTTCGGAGTTTGAGAGTGTTGTTATCTCTTTGATGCATTTCTCGTTTACATCTCTTTTCTAGGAGGGATGACGCTATATAAAATCAACAATAGAGTGTCAATATCACGGGATAGAACTTTTAAAAACGACCTACAGACAAACAGTAGTCCACAAAACACAACAATTAAAACTAGCAACTGCGTAACAAGAACCCCCACCTATAACTGAGACTGATCTTAGTTTTTCCGGAGAGATTAGCAGATCCTGCAACACATGGGACAACCGCTATATAAGTTCTAATCTTGTGATGGCCTTATTCAGTAGATGTTATTCGGAAAAAAGGACTGGGATGTGGTTAAGGCAATTGGAAGAAATCAATATCAATAATTGTCAACCAACTCATGTTGATGTCAGTAATACCTCAACTTTACGACTTTTTGTTGAATGACTTCCTTGTTAATAGCAGATCTCTATCAAATGAATCCTGAAAGGAAAGTCAAGCTTTAGAATATCGTATGAACTGGGAGATATAAACTCCACATGCAGGCACTGATGGAGTTTTGCATTAATGTTGCATGTTATCAAAAGAAAACTAATGATGGACTGAAAAATGCTTATACTTATATATAAAATACTTAAATATTTGATATGATATATTCATATGTTTTAATCATTACCTAATGTTTTTCTTCAAGCAAACAACCGCACTCCACATGGCAGCAAGTAAGGGTTACATAGACATCATCAACTTTCTCGCAGATAATAATGCAGATATGAACTGTTGCAACAAGTGGGTATGTATTTTGCCATAAATACACAAGAAAGGCCACTTTAATTATACATAGAGTTTAAATATAAAACACATTTTTTTTCATTTCCTATACTTTTTTTCTGATTTCTGTGTCGAAACATTAAGTTTTTCTTGAATATTAACAAAGAATTTTCAAAGATTGACTAATCAATTATTGTTAATTTTAACACAGATGAATAACTAAGTCTTTCCACTTTTTATTTCAAATTATTGTATCGTCTTGTTTAGGGCAGAACACCTCTTCATGTGTCTGTGATCAAATACCAGATAGAGGCTTCACAAAAATTGATAGACAAAGGCACTGACATAGATGCTCTCAATGTTTATGTAAGTTGTGCCTTATAAAATTAATGCAATTTTAAAAATATATAGTTTTACACTGAGTTGATAATGAGATTCATAATTATAGTGTATACTACATAATTATTTAAGTGTCAAATTAGATTAATAAATTACAATATATTACCTGGATTCATTTTTTCTTGTTTCGCCTTGACGGAGTCAAAAAAAGCGAGACATAAGTATGTCGTTTCCGGCGTCGACGGCGACGGCGACAGCGTCAACAATGTATTAGTTTGTGATTAAGTCTAGTTTATGGTGAACCACAAGTGGTAGGTCGAACATATTTGGTATGCAGTTGTGTAAGCATTGGCACATCTCATTTCCATGGAGATTTTTTGCTCTGCCCCTCAGTCATGGTCTATTGATCTCGAAACTTTTGCTTATTTTACATGTATTAGTTTGTAGTTATGTCAGTTTATGGGGAACCACAAGTGGTAGGTCAATGATACTTGGTATGCAGTTGTATAAGCATTGGCATATCTCATTTCCATGGAGATAATTTGGCTCCGCCTCCTTAGTCACAGTCTAATGACTTTGAAACTTATCTTAGTGTACATGTATTAATTGCTGATTAGATCAGCTTTGGATTTGGCTATACTTTTTGGACCTTTTGGATTATAGCTCTTCACCTTTTATATAAGCTTTGGATTTCAAATATTTTGGCCACGAGCATCACTGAAGAGACATGTATTGTCGAAATGCGCATCTGGTGCAAGAAAATTGGTACCGTTAATTTTATTATGAACTGCTAATGTTAAATCAATGATATTTGGTATGCAGATTTATCTACATTTGCAAGTATTGTTTCCATGGAGATTATATAGCCCCACCCCATCTTCATGCTTCATTGACTTTGAAACTTTTACATAGTTTACGAGTTAATTTTTGTATTAAGGTTTGGGAACGACTTATGATAAGTCAATGGTATTTGGTATGCAGTTGTATTAACATTGGCACATCTCATTTACATGGAGATTGTTTAGCCATGTAACTCAGTCATTGTTCATCGACTTTGAACATTTGCATAACTTGTGTAAAATGTTAAAGTATTGGTATTTTGATTTCAACATTTGCATAACAAAAATTACAAAAAGGCGAGATATATCTCTGTGATAACAGTTTATTCATTAGTCAATTTGCCCTCATTATTTCTATATGGTTCTTTTTAAATGCACACAATTTGCAAATGCCAGATTATGGCGTTAAATTCTGTATTTAATATGTATTGGAAACAATTATGAGATAAATAAAGTCTTTTGATGTTACATGTTATCATAATTGACTATGTATGTTTATAAGTGTACATGCTTTTTATATATAGGGATGCACGGCATTACATGTGGCTGGTTACTGGGTCAAATCAGTCGAGATGTCAAAAATGTTGGTCGAAAATAAAGCCTGTATTTATTTGAAAGACAATTATGTAAGTCAAATAACTAAAATGTAAATGGTAACATATTCCCCATTCGTTGTTTTGATAAGAAGATTGAGATGCGAAGGTATAATTTGTTTGTGACAATTGGCCACACTCTTGTTGATTTCAATGTATGTCTCTATGTCATTTGAATATAAAACAAATATGGTTTTTTAGGGAATCACTAAGTTTCCAATTTTCCCTTTTTTGAGTTGTAAAATTTTACTATAGTAGGTGAAACTGTTCCGAATGAACTTTTCATTTCAAAGCTTAGTTATTAACAACAAGTGTAAGGTGATAATGTACAAAGAAGATATGAGTTGATTGCCAATGAGACAACTCTTCAAATGTCATATTGACACAGAAATTAAAAACTATAGGATACCGTACGCTTTCAACATTGAGCAAATTCCATACCGCATAGTAAGCTATAAACGGCCCCAAATTGACAAATGTTAATCAATCTAAACGGCTAAATTTATCCACAGAATATTGATCGAAAAACAAAGATGCAATACAGCAACAAAAGACGTGCCCTGAATAAAAGTCTCCTGACTTGGGACAGGCTCGTATCGAATGTGGCGGAGAGAAACACATTAGCGGCCAAACAAACCCCCTTAAGTTGGGACAGTGATATTACAGTATAACACAAGAACAAAATATGAAAATCATTTGAAAAAGGCTTTACTCATCAGGTGGATACATATTGTGTTTCTCCTGCAGGGTATGACACCAGTTCAACTTGCTGCTCAAGGTAAAAATACAGATGTACTAGAATTTTTGAAAGTAAGTAGAATAAGTATCCATTGTGACTTGTCCATTTATGTCGAATGATTTAATTTGCTCCTCTTTATCTACATCTTCACTAAAACACTAGTTTTGATATTGCTATATTTAAATTGTAGGAAAATTATGAATTATAACTCATAATTTAGAAATACTCCATACAAATCTGACTTGATTATAAACTTTTTAACTTTGTATTAAATTTGGTATACAGTTGATAAGCTCTGTGCTAGATACAAATATGTAATTATCGTGTAGGCTTCAGAAACAAAAATTGACATGGATTTGTAAAGCTTCCATGGATTGATTATAAGTTGCAATTATTTCATGCATGTTCAGGAGTAACATTCCCTCTCTTAATAATCTAAATCGATGTAAGTTATACATTTTTTTCCGAATTCTGATTGCATACATAATTCTATTATTTGTTTTTCTGGACTTCTACTCTTAGATCATATCTGCTTTCTATACGCTGTTCCGAAGTGCGTTATGAATTTTATTTTTTTAAGTCACACATTTTTCATCTTTATTTAATGGAAACTACTATAAAAGTTTATTTTGTTTATTAATCAATATAACTATAATATATCTGTCAAAATATATGAAGTATTTTTAGGCATTCAAAGATCAGCAAAGTTATAGTACGTATTATTATAATATCTTATTTCAAGCAAATTGAAACAATTACAATAATCGGCTAAGCATTACTATAAATTCGTCTTTTTAGACTTTTAACGTACCTTCACTATGTTGCATGATAAAAAAACTAATAGAAATGATCGATTCGAAGTACGTATGAAACTTATGTTGGTAGACTGAGGTATGTGAGACAACTCTTGCACATGTATTGGACGTGATTTGTGCGATTTCTATTTGGAGATTTTGAAAATCTGACCAGTGTAAATTACATTTAGTAAATGCTTATGATGCAGCAGCATCTAAAAAAATTGGACAGATTTGACTCCTACTAGCATTACATTGAGGAAAAGCCAACATTAAAAAGATAAAAAGATAAAAAAAAAACCTTGAGTGGTAGAAATTGAAAAATTATACATTAAATGCTTGTAAAATATGCCTTGAGGAGTTTTAGGTAAAACTGTTGCCATAATGTAGCTAAAATCTGATTAGGTTCGGGAATAATTGAATTATAGAACAACATAGATTGAATAATGAAGTTATAATGTTTCAGTACTAAGAGAAATATTGTAAATAATTGTACATATTTGGTTTCGAATACAAATAGATAATTTTAGAAGATATTATCTGACCAATAGTACAAGCTTATGGGTAGCCTAAATAATCAAAACAAAATTACTTAGATTGTGACAGACTTACTGGTAAAGTTTTGAAAACAATGAATTGAGCCTCTGTTTCTCGATGAATTGGATTTTGAAGTCTTAGCGAAGAAATCCGGCGTTGCGTATTATCATGCAGATATGCCCAAAGGGAATTTGTCCAATACGGAATATATAACTGATGTTTTTTTATACTATAAGTTATCGATTCGACTACATATATTTTTGGGATCATACGATTTTCCCTTTAGCACAAAGATATAAGGCAAAGTATTACTGTAGAATGTTACAAAAAAAAATTCTACTTTATATATCTATGTTGTTACAGATTTTTGAAAAACGATTAAATTCTACTAAACAAGATAAGAATTGAGAATGGAACTAATGTTACTTATTTTCAAGGTTTATAATCAATAATTGATTCAGTAGTGTTTTGCAAAAGTTAAACGATAACGGGTTTTTACCAGTCAAAATAACATTTGATAAATGGGTTATGTGATTTTCGATTTGTAAAGTTAATAATTTGAAACCATTTATCAGCATTCCGGCTATACAGTTTGCTATTATATTAGTTGTTACTTATACAAACGGTTCTACAACACATTTTGACAGCTAGGGGGTTTTATTTTAAGAATATATGCAATACTATACATTGATATATGCCTACTAGTGTTAAAACGCAGGTCAAAAAATCAAAACAAACCAACAACATCAAACAAACAAAAAGAAAAGCAAAAAGAAAGAAAGAAACCACACTCAACCGAATATTGTGTTATATATGTAGACCACGTTTAATAACAGTCGTTTACTTAATTGGAATATCAAACACAATTTTAAAAATATATGTAGATATCGATTATGACCTAAAAAGATTCAAAATGAAAACCGAAGAAGACTTTGAAAACATAGTAGCTCAAGGTTCCTACAAGTCATACGAAAGCAGAATCTATCTTGGTAAGTAATACAAATAATTGAAACGTGCTAAAACGACTATAAATTGATATTGTAAGATAAGTTCGGTATTTAAGCAGTGACAATTTTCTTAATGAGGTAATAAGTACTAAAATAAATATGTGTTATTGGTTTACTAAAAAGAACCAGTGTTATTCTGGATAATATTATTATCTTTTTGCGAAAAAAAAATGAAAATAACAGCTTATGCTTAATCCAGTTAAGACTACCTGCAATAATCTTTTAACTCGGAGTTCAGTATTTTTGTGATTTTACTTTTTAATAATTTTTGTTGGACTGACAAATTTCAGTAAAATTGTAAACACTATATATGCAAAAGTTAACTCATAATATTACCACTTTTAAAGTTTCAATTGTTGTGTTTCTAAAATTTAGTGTCGTTCTGACATGAATTAACAAATTTAAGCAAAAGCGTGTTTCATGTTAACTTCAGTCGGACCTTACAATGTTGGAAAGACAACTATTGCGGCAGTGTTGGTAAATGATGAAATTCCAAAAGAGAGATGTTCAACAAATGGTATATGGGTACATCTTAGGAGAGCGGGAATGAACATTGAAGAAAGAGAATGGGTATTTTTTAAATCAGGTAAATAAATCAATGTTTCACGAAAAAGATCAATGTGTAATTGTAGTTCAAAATAGATTTGATTAAGATGGAAGGAGATATGGGGCAAACATCGAAAAGAAAACAACTCATTGACATGAACAAACGACATTATGTTATAGGAGGGAAATCGATTACTCGAGTATCGCTCAGTTGTACCAAGTATTGAATTTCAAAATGATAGTTGATTAATTTCAGATTTTATGAGGGCGCAAAGCCCCCGAAATGAAATATTGATTATATGAAAAGATTAGAGTGAGATATAATAATGCATTGACCTTCAATTCTAATCAATTAACAGCTCTTTAAAGTACACCCCTGAATAAAAAATGTTACAATCCAGGTAATACCTTAATGCGCATGCCCATAGGTAACATCGTATACCTCGGGCTACAATAGATTGACTTTCAATGAAGCCAAACCTTAAACTTCAAACAATTATGTTTGATATAAAACAACAAAAAACCAAGATCTGAACCAATAAAAATATCATGTTCTTGTTCTAAAGATGTAGATCTGGTACTAAAGTAACCGATTCAGTAAACAATGGATATAGTTTTAACCATAGACATATTTCTACACATCTGGATAATGAATAAACAAATTGACACCTAAAATACCAATTATCAGTTCACAAAGCAAAAAGCAAAATCCAACATCTAAAGTCTCTTTTCCTGGTGTCCAAGACCAAGTTTAACGACCTGTGAAGCCTGACCAAACATCTGAATACTGAACTGTTTGGATTGAATAGATATAAGGCAGTTACTTAAAAAAAATAACTACAGAAAATAATCATTTGTATTATCAAATGTACATCAAAATATTTCACAGAGTATACACGGTAAAGTCAGTAATTTCTTTATAGTCCACGAAAAAACTGCATATAAATGTTCTTTATCATATTCCGCCACACTGCTACAATACTGCAATTATTGTTTGGAATACCGGTCATATACATGTCCATCCAACTCTATCCTTTCTGAAAAATATAATGATATAGATGTATATTTCAAGTTTGCATTCGAGAATAAACATTCTGTGTAATATTTCATATTTTATTGAATACTGTTTAGAAATACTTAAATCAAGAGTCGTCTTATTGTTATCATACCACATCTATTTGCAATGCATTTAATTTCTCTATAATAATGCATTTGGGTGGGATGGGTGGGAAATGCATTATTATATCTCACTCTAATCTTTTCATATAATCAATATTTCATTTCGGGCGCTTTGCGCCCTCATAAAATCTGAAATTATATTTCTAAGATTTTCGTGAGATATAATAATGCACGTTTAAAGCAAGCTTACCATTTCTAAAACGTTATCTGCAAAACCCGCTTTTACATTAGTCCTAAAATAAAATTTATTAAACGTTCTAGTGTTGGACCAATCTGCCATGGACAAAATATCATCCATACTGATGCCACTCATAGCTGCCTTGCTAGTTGAGACCATGCGACAAGAATGTGCTTGAAACAACGAGATGTCGATTCCTGCCTCCTTCATTACCCATTTAATCCAATTTCCAACTGTCTGTGAAGATAGACCTTTAAAAGGTTTCTTAGTTGACCTTAATAAAGGATCAGGTTCATGTTTACTTACAGGCCTTAAATGTTCAGTTCTCAATTCATATTCATGTATACAAGAAATAACACATAATTTTTTCTTTGAAAATTTGCAGTATTTCACTGATCTGTTATTGCAATCTTTTTGTGTTTTAGACAGACCCGGTAAATGAAAAATTATACTACTTTTGTTTCTGGACATGAATCTTCTGTCTAACCTTGCAATTTCAGATATCCTTTTAGGTGCTGCCAAAGCCAATAAAATTGATAACTTTTTACCTAAAACTGAAAAATCAAGTTTTTTGTTTATTGGTAAAGCGGATAAATATTTGAGAACAATATCCAAATCCCATGAAAATTGGTATTTTGGTAAAGGTGGGTTATTTTGTAGAACACCTTTCATTAATTGTTTTACTATAGGTAATTGACCAATTGGGACGCCATCGATATATGGCAGGACTGAAGATATGGCCCAACGGTGAACATTTAAAGTTCTGTATTGATACCCCTCTTTATACATCCAAGTCAAAAAATCTAAGATAGCGACCAAAGGTGCTGAAAAGGGATCAAGAGTTACACCAGCTAGACCACTTATTCCAGGCACTGTCGTAAGAAGATCTTGTTCCCGATTTCCAAGACCCAAGGAGTAATTCTTTAGTTTCCTCTGAAATTCCAATTGAGTTAAATGATCTCCGGAGAACGTCCACCCTGCTAATTTTAATGTTTTGTTCAGAATCAGTGGGTGTGGCTCTTTCATTGGAGACAATAAAGTGTTGTGACTCATGGGAAGTAACACTGGGTAATCTACTGACATTTGAAGTAACAGAGGGTACCAAGCCTGGGATTGCCAAACTGGAGTTATCAGAATTATCTGACTGTTCTCCTCCCGAACTTTCGCCAGACACGTACTTATTAGACAGAACGGGGGGAAAGCATAACCCTTTATCTCTCTCCAGGATTGGAGAAGGGCATCTACCGCGTTCGCTTGGGGATCTGGCTTCCAGCTGAAATATTGATTCAGGTGAGTATTTGACCTGTCTGCAAATAGATCTACATTGCATGGGCCTATGCGTTTCATGAGACTTTTGAAAAGTATCGGACTTAACCGCCAATTGCTGAAATCCGCATAATACCTGCTTTCCCAGTCTGCTATAACATTGCTGTTTCCCGGGATATAATCCGCAGTGATTGTTAATTGCCTTTGAAGACACCAATCCCAAAACTGATTTGCAAGGGAATTTAGTCTTTTTGACACCGTTCCCCCCATTTTGTTTACATATACAATTGCTGTCGTGTTGTCCATTTGTATAAGAATATGCTTGTTTTGTAGATTTTTGGCATAAGATTGTACTGCGAACATAGCTGCTTTTAGCTCGAGCTGATTTATATGGAGGGATTTTTCCTCGTCTAACCAAAGCCCACCTATACTTATCTGTTGACATGTTGCTCCCCATCCCGACAGACTTGCATCCGACTGAATGGTTAAATGGGGTTCTGGTCTTAGTAACGCTTTCCCGTTCCAAGACCCCAGCTTGGTTACCCACCAATGCAACTCGTTCTGAACTTCCTCGTTTAACTGGATTTGGTGGTCGTAATGGCCCCCCAAATGCAGGGCTTTTGTTTTCAATATTTGTAAACTGCGATAATGCAGAGGACCCGGAAGAACAGCTTGATTGGTTGCTGTTAACTGACCTATCAACTGAGCTAAATCTCTTGCTGACACTTTCTTGTGTTCTAGCATTAATTTTGAACTGTTCTTTATTTTCTCTACCTTCTCCTTCGGGAGAGATAAAGTCAACAACTTTGAGTTTACTGTATAACCCAGAAACTCCATCGTTTGTGAAGGTTCCATTACGGACTTGTTTGTATTGATCAGAAAACCTAAGCCCCTTAATATTGACAAAACTGTTGACAGATCTGACAAAATTTTCTGATTTGACTGATTCATTATTAGAATATCGTCTAGGTAAACTATCAGACGTACACCTAAACGTCTCAATAAAGTCATGGGAACCTTCATCAGTTTTGTGAATATTCTTGGGGCTACTGCAATCCCAAACGGGAGGGACCTGAATTCCATTATTTTTCCCTCCCAAAAAAATCTGAGGTATTTCTGTGTTCTTTTGCTATTTGTAATGTCAAATATGCGTCGGTTAGGTCTATTTTTATCATCCAATCGTTCTTCAAAAGAAGGTCTTTCAACAAATGAATTCCCTCCATTTTGAAATGTTCGTAACGTAAAAAAACATTTAGGCCTTTTAGATTTATAACAGGTCTTTGACCCCCTCCCTTCTTTGGTACCAGAAAAATGTTGCTTATGGACGAATCCTTTGTCAGGAAAGACTGTGTTATGGCTTTCTTGTTCAAAAGTCCTGTTATTTCTTTGTTTATCAATTCCTGATTCTCTTGATTGAAAAAGGCTTGATTTGGTATTTTTAATTGGTAAGGTGTTGCTAAGAAATCTAATTTTATTCCTTTTATACACTGGAGAACCCAAGGATCTTTTGTTATTGAGTTCCAATTCTGTAGGAAAAGACTTACCCTTCCCCCTACAGGAATAGAATTTTGATTGATAATGCAATTCATTGGTAATTGGAAATAGTTTTGTATATGACTTAAATTTTTCTCTTGACCTACCCGTTCTATCGGTTTGCAGGTTTCTTGAACACTTGGTTGTTCTGAGGTTGGGTCTGGATTTGGTTCTGGGTCTGGTTCTGTCTCTGATTCTGGCGCTGACCATAACTGTTCCCCTGTCTGTTCTGTGACTGGTTTCCCTGCCAAGGTCTCTTCCCTGAAACTTGTGGATGGAGAGCTTGTCTGCCGCCCACAGACTGCAGGTTGTTTGTGGGCCCCTGCTGAAAAAACTGATCATTTTTTCTATTAAAATGAGGTTTACCAGCATGTTTTTTCTTGTTAGAAAACAACAACATTTCTCGAAGTTCTTTGTTATCCTTGTTTTCTTTAGCCAAAGATTTTAGAAATTTATTACCAAAAAGTTGACCCTTAGATTTTGACAAAGCTTTCTTGCCTTTCTTCTCATTTAAAAAATCTAGACTATCTGGCATTGTTTTAACTAACATTGCTTTTCTCCTGTCAGTGTTATAAACATAGTGAGCATTACCTGCTAGCACAATAGCCCTCTGTGTTAACTGAATTACATCAGAAGGGTCCATACCTTGATTATCTTTCTTAATCCTATGTGCTTCAGACCATAAACGGGACAGAGGACCCATAACATCTAGAATGCGTAACTGTGTGTTAATTTTACTTCTCTCTAGTCTAGCATTCCACTTTCTACCTTGAAAATATTTTTTCTTAAAAAATCTATCTGTTTCAAGGGCCTTTAATCCTTTAGACGAAGGAATAGGCCAATTCAAAGACATATCTTGTCTCGTCTTTTTACTTATACCCTTCAGAGCATACTTCTCTATATATTTGGTAACATGAGATGGTACTTTTTCTTTTTTATCTTTAGACAAAGAAGGTTCTGGGTCAAACGCTTCATTGTCTTCTGAACTCTCTGATTCAGAGTTACTAGAAGATGATTCACTGCTACTAGTATTTTCAGAGGAACTGTTAGAATGGTTAACAACTTTCCTGTGTTTAAGCTTACCTTTTCTGCTAGGTACGGAATCGTCCCGTTTCCGTTTAGTGTTTTTGGTATCTAGGTCAGACCAGCTCTGTCTGATATCTTCTTCTGTCCTGTCGACCAACGACATTTCATCATCTTGACGAGAAGAGATATTTCTCCTCGCCTTGTGAGAAGAGCCCAAAGACTCGACTACCTTATCAGTTTCTACCGCCACTGCGGTAAAACTTACATTTTCTTCAATGACCCTATGGTCTTCCGAATCAAGTGCACCGCTCTCTCGAGACGGTGTAGCCATCCCTTACGGAATGTCATTGAGTTGGGCGTTAGCCATGCTAACTAAAATAATAAACCAACTAACCTTTAAATAATTTGGAAAAAAACCGTCTTTACTCAAAGAGAGTTAAATTGAAAGTCAATCTATTGTAGCCCGAGGTATACGATGTTACCTATGGGCATGCGCAGTAAGGTATTACCTGGATTGTAACATTTTTTATTCAGGGGTGTACTTTAAAGAGCTGTTAATTGATTAGAATTGAAGGTCAATGCATTATTATATCTCACGAAAATCTTAGAAATATAATCAATTCTCCTTGTCTTATTGTTTTCGTTAAAAACGCCCATCAGAGAATTGATAGTAAATACTGAATTAAGATACAGATCATGTTTCAAGTCAGCAAATATGTTTTTTTTTTTTTTTTTTCAATGCGGTTAGTAAGCACTAATTAGTTATTCTCGAAACACGAATATGAAGGTAGTCAGTAAATTTGTTATTACGTTGACGATGATCGTGTTTTGAGAGTCCCGCTGATATTACTCGCACAACACTAGATTTTTTATTCTATAGCATATACCAGAAAACATAATAGTCCCTTGTTATCACAGGTGGGGCATAGAACTTAAAGAATTATTTACAAACACGCGTTTATAAAAGTTTCTGAAGCGCGCTATCCAATTTGACCTATGTTTTGAATTTGAAAGTAGCATGACAAGTAATTTGTGTCTTACAGACTGAGCTACTATTTCAATGTGTACTTCAACATCACTGTTTGTCAGATCTCTAGTATGTGGAACTATAATCTTGCATACATTAAAATATGGAAATGATTTAGATATGAAATAAGACATGGACGATGCCCAAATCTGCTCTGCCATATGCATGAAGATATGTTGATAATTGTCGCATTGTCAATTTCACCATATTACATTTATTTCAACGAAATTAATTGCCTGGTATTATAGATAACTGTTGTTTTGATTCGGATTCCCAATTAAGTGCATAACATTACACTCAGTATTTCGTTTTGCATGTTTTGTTTATAGAGTATTAGCGATATTTTTGCATTGTATTCATGTCTCTTTAATATGTAGATACGACAAAAATCAGTTCCGTACTAGAGGGATTCCTTATGTCTGTGAATTACTCAGAAGTAACACCAAATGCCACGGTATCCGCTAATGAAACAACTGCATCTTGCAGTACTGCACAAAGCATGGTTTCTGACTCAGAGCTTGAATATAAACCTGTCAGAAAAAAGCCCCGACTTGAAACAAAAGACATCGAAGCTTTTCCCGATGATTTGCAAGTTTCAGTCACACACGAGACCAACAGTATGACCGCCTTCACTCATACACGCATGTACAATAAAATAAAAGAGTTGCTGAAAAGTGGTAAATATGAAGAAACGATAGCACCTGTTGATATATGGGACTTTGGAGGACAGGATGTTTACTATGTATCACACCAGTTATTCATATGCTATAGAGGGACATTTGTTTTAGTTTTTAATGGCAGCAATAATTTAAATGATAAATTATTGGACGTTAATTCACATTTGCCAGGAATGTCAGATCACCCAACTACTTCTGGTATGTTTTATTTGTTTAAAGAATTAAGTTACAGATAGGTTTGTCAAAACCTTATCAGTTCACATACAAAAATAACAAAAAACAGAGGCTCGTGACCTAGGGCAGGCGCAAAAATTGAACTGGTTTAAAGATGTTTTGTGAGATCTCAACCTCCTTTTACATTAAGACAATGTAGAATGAACATACGCACAACAATATACATAAAACAACTCAGTTAAAAAATGAAAACAAATCACAAATTTCATGCATATGTAATGATATTAATCTTCATCAGGCCAAGTGCGATTTTAGAATAGGAAACAGAAGAAACTAAGCAAAATGACCATGATGCATACACAAACAAAGGACTACTAGCAGTTACTGACATGCCAGCTCAAGACCTCAATTAAACTGATAGAAAGATTATGAAAATCAAGCACAACTCTTCCCTTAAGGAATAAGTAGCATATTATCATAAAATATACGTGGAGAACATAAACAGTATCATGCTAGCAACAAAATGATACGAGTAGAACATAACCAGTATCATGCCAGCAACAATATATACAAGGAGAACATAACCGGTATTATGCCAGAAACTGGGTTTAAAATGAATGTGTTTATTTTCGATGCATAGAACCTAGAGTGAATCAATATCAAACCATAAAATGTCATCTTTAACGATCGGACAACAGGATTGTAACTATATTCCTTCTTATAAAGTCTGTTTAAATATTTGGTTAGCTTTTGGGGTAAATTACAACATTTTTTTTGCTTTGTTTAGAATATTATCATAAATGATTGTACGTGAAATACCTGAATGTAAAGGTTGCATTTCTGTAAATATACACAATTCTCCCTTTACGGCTAACTTTGTACAACTTTTACTTAGAAATTTTGTAAAATATATATCCTAGAATAGAAAGCTCATATTCATTACAATTTTTTCAATGGTCCTGTGCGGCATATTTTCAACATTAATATGCCCTGAATTTATAAGGAAATAAACTTATACTAAATTCTGTACTACCCCTCTCTTCACTTTTGGTCCTTCTCTGAAAACAAGGCGTTGCGATGTTTTTTTTCTAAATTTATACCGGTACATTCTCAAGTTTTGTCTCTGTGAGATGAAACATAAATATCATATATGGGAAGCAGTAAGAAAACATAACAAAATATTTATAAATATTATATTTCCCAATAGAGGCGTGGTTTGTGAAACAGCTGTATTCACAAAGTGCAACTATCATATGTCTGTAAATTGATATATATATATATATATATATATATATATATATATATATATATATATATATATATATACATTGTTGGGTTGATGTTTAGACGAGTTGTATATACATTATGTACACAGCCATGTATCACCATCATTGATGGCGATCCGATGGATACATCTGTTGTAGGGTTGTCACTGACTCAGACGTACTTATAAATATAATTATTTTCTGTGACTGTATCTTACATTAATTTGTAGGATCCTTTACTATAGATAATTTAGCTGATCTGTAACAATAACATCTTCATGCCTTATATATCATGTACTGCAGTACGCCGCTAGATTAAAACTGACGTGGAAAGGTAACACACGGCCAGCGAAAGCTCTTTTTTTGAGAGCCCAGGTGGTCGTGTGGTCTAGCGGGACGGCTGCAGTGCAGGCGATTTGGTGTCACGATATCACAGTAGCATGGGTTCGAATCCCGGCGAGGGAAGAACCAAAAATTTGCGAAAGCAAATTTACAGATCTAACATTGTTGGGTTGATGTTTAGACGAGTTATATATATATATATATATATATATTAATGAATGTAGTCCTTGTCCCGATTACAAAAATAAGACCATCTTTGACAAGTTTGTGATATTGAAAATTGTTTTAATCCCTTGTTTAACATTATATTAATTTGTAATAATAAAAATACGTTAAAGTAACACCAAATAAAACATTAAAATGCAAATTGTATAAGTTATAGAATGACAATTTTCAAATTTTCTCTTTAATTCATAAAAAGTACTTTCACTTCATTTATCTATAGGTAATAAACAAAATCCAACAAAATGTTACAAATAACTACAGCATTACATGAAGACGGGCGGAAAAGATTAACGCGGTGTTTTTTAGCGTGCTCTCCATGTTAACGCCGCCTTAACTCTCTACGTTAACTTCGAAATTTCACTAGACATAGAAAGTAAAAGAGCGTTTACTTTCGCTTTAACATCCGCGTAAACGCAAAAAAGGCGCGTCTTCTTATTTTGAAAAGAGTAAATTGGCGTTTACGTTCGCGTTTACTTCCACGTAAACATGACAAAATGCGTGTCTCACATTTTTTGTAAAAAGTAAACTCATAACGCGCGGTTACACAGATTGTCATCGCATTCGGACATACTGACCTAACATATCACTTGATAAGGTACATGAAAATTATCAACTGTCCATTTTTGATTGACTCATTGACGATTACAGTTAATGATATATGTCATTTACTTTATTTTTTAAAGCATAACCGAGTTGAATCTGCTGTAAAGCATGTATACCAATTACTCATGATAAGGGATCTACCATTTAATTTTTATTGGGGGGGGGTTGGCTAGGATGAAATTTGAAAAAAATAGGCAGGACAGGAGTTTTGAGTAAAAAAAAGGCAGGACCGAATAGAGTGAAAAATAAAAAGGCAGGACAGAGATTACGACTAAAAAAAATGAAGGACAAATCTGAAGTAAACGCCCATTTACTGTTGACTAAACGGTCACAGAGTAAACGCGCGTTTACTCGGGTAGACATTAAAAAATTCCATTTTGACCGGGTAAACGTAATTATAGTAAACGCACGCTTACTAGTTAACGCCAAAATTGACGCTAACTAACAAAATATGTGCACGCGATGTTAACGTGCATTTGTTTTATGTAATGCTTGGACTGTACACAACTGTATATGTGCAAAATATTAATTTATAGTTCTAATAATGTCTGATCGTTTTTATTCTACGGGGATTATTGTATGTTTTGCATTTCTAAGCGTGAATCAGAAGTCCTTTGTTTCTCCCCTATTGAATGCTTCTCATTGAATATAATCAATCGAAAAAGATTTGCAGTAGTAACACGAGTTCACCAGTAGGAACGTTTTTAAGGTTTATTTGTCTATCAAAATTGTTTTCACGAAATGGTTTGTCTATTCGTCTCTATCATTTTGTCCATCGTATTTCTTGTTTTTTTCTCGACTTATGGATTTTCATTTTGTACCACATCCTTTTTTCCAGATTGGAGTGCATCTTACTTACATTTCTATACAATATATATATGTATTTTTATTCCAGTTTATCTTTTACATTGGGTAAACTCAATTATAACATACTGCAAGAATACAACAGATGGGTATCCAAAAATATTGTTCGTAGCAACACATAAAGACCTCGTACACAAGGTTAGTGTAGACATATAACGCATTCATTCATTTTTTAATAGTAATACAGATTTAAAACTAATTCTTTAGTAGTTACTTTTCAATTGTAATACACAATTCAAGATCACTAGTTTTCTAACATTAAAATATATTTGAAAGTCATTTCCTAAATTCAAAGATAAACTGTCCCTTAAAAATTATCCTATTCACACAATGAAATAAAATAAAAAAGCTTCACTTCAAGCATTAAAGCTAAAGTATTGCATCTTGGAATCTCATTTTGTTTTTAATATCATTCAGTAATTATTGTAAACTGATTGGTTATCAAAGGTACCAGGATTATAATTTAGTACGCCAGACGCGCGTTTCGTCTACATAAGACTCATCAGTGACGCTCATATCAAAATAGTTATAAACCAAACAAATACAAATTTGAAGAGCATTGAGGATCCAAAATTCCAAAAAGTTGTTCCAAATACGGCTATGGTGATCTATGCCTGGGATAAGAATATCCTTAGGTTTTTCGAAAAATTCAAAGTTTTGTAAACAGGAAATTTATAAAAATAACCACATAATTGATATTCATGTCAACACCAAATGACATAATCTTCATTTTTCATGCTCAGATGATATTTTTTATTGTGCATTGGGCTGTTTTTCTTATCCTGATCAGGTACCTTTATAACTAGTTTCGTCTTGTTTCATAATTATAAAACATAGTTTGTCATTACTTTACTCAACATTTGCAATCAATTTATGTAAATTTAATAACGAATTGTTGTCTGAGTTCATTAAAATGAGTTCATTCATTTAAAACTGAATGGACTGATGATATACTCAAGGAACCGCGCATACATTCTACTTGATTTCAAACATTTTAGGCTGCAAAGCACCATGTATTTATCTACATACAAATATTAAATCTGCACTGTTTGTGTGGATTTGTTGGCTATAAAAAGACGCGAAAGATAGCAAAGTGACATTCAAACTCTAAACAACACAATAGTGACAAAGAACCAAAAAAAAAACAAACAAAAAACAAACAAACAACAAATCACAAATATATCAGTATATAAAACACAACACAGAAACTACAGACTGTAACATCCCCCCACCCCCCCCCCCCCAAAAAAAAAACCAACAAAAAAACCCACACAACAACAAGCAAACTAACAAAAATCAAACAGCAACAACGAATCATGAACTAAAGTGTTTTTGAAAAAACTCGTTGAGTATCAAACATTTAATTCCGTTACCTGAAGTAGAGGTGAAGATTTGTTCACCAAAGAAAAGTCATAATTCCCGGGAGCATTGAACAAAACTTCTTATATCTCGTAGTGGAATGAACATTTGTGCCACTATCTTTACTATATTTGACTTCCAAAAATGCAACATTTATAACAACAAGAAAAGATGAATGCAACTTTAAATTTCTACAATGATAACACATAACATAATTTAAAAAGTTATAAAGTCTTTTCACCTATTCCCGAATGTGGTTATGAAAAAAACGAATGTGAAATGCGCATGGCTATACGATTTGTCTCGGTTTTTAAACATGCACCATTCATGTATTTAGTTAAGATGTTTCTTTTGTTAGTCTGATTGGATAATGTTTTATGTCGGATCGTTTGTGGTCTAAATTCTATTTCTGGTCTTTATATATGTAAAGGTTAATATAATTGATTAGCAATTCTTTTTCATGATTTCTTTTGTTAAAAGCAACTATATGCACAGTTATTTTTTATGCACAGTCTTAATCTAGGACAAAACCCGACATGGGTAGAAAATATATAAAATAACACCTTTACAAAATCTATATTATATTTTATTTTTAGAAATTTACCACTTTTTATGGCATTGCTACATTCGCGTGACGCACAGTTAATCATTCTATTGAGGTGACCTGTCGTGCAATTTGATAATATTTGGCTAAGGCCCTTTGTTATGTTAAGATATATGTGGCAACTTTGCTTGTTGCACGCCGAGAAAAGTTTCAATGAGATTATTTCATTATTTGATAACTTGTTCATAAGTTCAAAGTCAATCATGTTTGTTGTTTACTTTTAATGAATTTCACAAGGTTTATAAATCATATAAAAGTAAATGACGTAGAAGTTCCATGTTTAACTGTTGCAGTTATTTTTGTAAAGTAATCAGTATTTTTGCAAGATCAGTAAACGTGGAAACATAAATTTCAGATAACGATGTGCAATATTGATTCATGTAGTTATTTTTTTTATTGTCCTATAAAATATATATATATATATATATATATATAGTTATTAAAATTTGAATTGATGTAAATATACTGAAATATTGCTTAAAAACGTTTGATATGTTATTGGTCAGATATTTTACAAAAGTTATACATTTTACGGGTGACTAACTAGTTACCAAAACTATTATGTCATCACAATTCTAAAAATCTTGATATATTAACATTAAGTTCATATCCAATTGGTGTTGCGTTTTGGTTATAATCATAGTACCGATAAAATTGGAAATGATATTTTACAAAAAAGAACCAAAAAAACTGTGTCGAAAATTAGCTTGATGAATTTTCCTGCTAGTGCTTCGTAGATAAAATGAAAATTTCAAAGTTTAGATGCATATGACAGTATATATTATCAGAGAATGAAAGCAAAATACTAGACGCAACGTTTAATAATCAGATAGGAACATTTCAACAAAACAAAGTGGTTCTTATCGACTTAGTTAATTGGGTTGCACTATTCTCTATATTTTCAGGATGATGTAGAGACCCGCAGGCGAGAGATAACCACATCACTTGAAATATTATTTCAGGGTCATTCATATCGTCACCATTTAATTTTCGATCCACTGATATTTGTAAATGCTAAACATAAATCCGATCGTGAAATGAAAATGCTAAAAAGTCAGGTTGTTAGCATTGCTTTGTCACATCCAGAATGTGGTATGAAAATGCCAATTGCCTGGATCACATTGGCAGTTCAAATTGCACTGCATGTAGAGAAGGGCAAATTTATTCTAACAAAGAATGAATTGAAAGAGATAAATCAGGACGACACTTCAATGAAATTAGATGAAAGGCAACTAGAAATTTTCCTGAACATTCAAAATGGTCTTGGAAAAATCATTTACTTTAATGTTAATAAATTAGACAAATATATTATCATCAATCCGCTATGCCTGATTCAGGTATTAAAATCTATTGTAACTATTAGGGAGTACTGGCCAAATGGACCGGATTTTTCCGCAACATTACGTGAATTGAGGTCCAAAGGAATAATATCAAAGGTTAACCTAATCGAGATTTGGCGACAGGAAGAATTCAAAAATATTCTCCCATTCAAAGATTTTATGATTAACATTCTGTGTCATTTGGACATTTTAGTAGAACAAAAAAGGTACGACATTGACATTGCTGATCAGGTTGTTGACTCGTATTTTGTTCCCTCCATGATAACTACTCCATGTAAGTCTGCGTGGGTAGCGGAAATGACCTCCATAGACAAAAGTTCATGTTTGATTTATAATTTTGATGAATACATTATTCCCACTGGGTTTTCATTTCGCATTCTTAGTTCATGTATTTGTATGTGGAATCTTAAACGTATTGAAGATAAAATTCAGCTATTTGCAGGATGTGCAGTTTTTGAAATTAACCAAAGTCATGACCTCATATTATTCATAGAAAAAAAGCAAATTCTCATATACCTTGTTCATGGTACGGAAAAATCTAAGATACTCCGAGATGTTGCAACCACCATCCAGGAATGTTTAACTGTATCAATAAGGAAAGTTTCAGAACTTTTGCATTCCTCAGCAAGAACATCAACTTCAAACAAAAAGTTTGAAATACCGTTTACTTTTCAATTGAGGTCGACTTGTGGATGTAATGTAGACTTAAAGAACAAAGAAATAAAGGGAGCAGCTGAGGACTTCTGGAAATGTTCAAAGCATAAGGTCAATGTAGATATAAAGCAAATGGCAATCTGGTTCCCACAGCAGGTACATTTTTTAGATCATTTTAGCTCACCGGACCCGAATGGTCAAAGTGAGCCATTTTCATCACTTAGTGTCCATCGTCGATTGACGTCCTCCGTCGCCATCCGTTAATGTTATAAAATATTTCTCCTCTGAAACTACTGGGCTAAATTTAGACAAACGTCATCATTGGGATATCTATTTTTGAACATGTGTCCAACGCCCGCGCCTGTTAACCAAAATGTCCGCAGGGGCGGATCCAGCTATTTCAAAAGAAGGATGGAGGGGGTGATTCTCAACCCAGGATGAAGGGGGAGGCTTCCATCTATATGTCCCCATTCAAATGCATTGATCGTTCCAAAAGGGGATCCGCCACTGGGCCAACATGGTTAAAGATAGAACATAGGGGTAAATGCAAGTTTTGTCATTTTGAAAACCGTTATCAATAGAGAAAATTCGATTATACTAAAAATGTTCAGAATAATGAGCTCTACCAATTATTCATGTACGTCAAATCTGTCAGACGACTTCTTCACGGAGTTATTGCGCTTAATGACAAATTTTACCATTTTTCCTTATTTTTGCCTCTTATCACTAAAACTATATTAGTAAGAGAGATTCTTCAAAACGACAAATTGATCAGCACAACAAGATATTCAATTCAGTAAACATGATCGAAATTGTCAATCGATTCCTTAATGAGTAATTGCTCTTTGATTAGGATTTTTGCAAACATAGTTAGAAGACTGTTCCTTTTTTTAGGATTGCTTGTCCTTAAGTATATAAGGATTTGCTACCATTTTTTATGTTCCGAGTAGTTTATTTTTTAAAATTGACAGCATACTAAAACGTACATTCAAATTATAAAAAAAATCTTAAATAAACACAGATTACAATGTATGTGCTCGATAATTGTATCAGCTTTGTGTGCCTATTTTAGTCTAGACGCAATCAAATTTTCCATAGAGCTGATCTTCAAAGACTACCGACGTTAATATAACCTGATATAAAAATAACTATATATACTATTATATAGTGGATGCATGCAATTGGATTTATCTAGGTTGATTCCTTATTGTAGGTTTAAAAATGATGTTAATCATCGTTTTTACCTCACTCCTGTATGAGAATGAGGAGCATATCAGGCTATCACATGTTTCACCCTTATTTCAGTTTGGCATTGTTTTCCTTTTATCAATTGAAGACGCCTTATTTGTGTGTAACCCATCTGTCGCCAAGAGGTTAAATTGAAGGTCACATGCATACGGATTCAATTGATGCAAGTAAATAATTCATAAGCGATGTTTCTTAGCAGCTTCTTTTGAAAAAATTGAACCAAACTGACCTTTAAAAGTTAATCATGTTTTCACTATTCCGCTATAACTAATGATTTGACGAAGACAAAATCTATTTTTATATTTTTTTTTATTTCTTAGATAATGCACCTTTAAACATGTTTACAAATTATATAAATATAATATCGGTTAAAAGTAATAGAAATGCAATGCATAATTCAACTGTGATTATAAAACATGTGAACACATATAATGGTTAAAACTAAATCATTTTCTTATTAAATGGGCGAATTTTACAGTAGAATACGGGGATATAAGACAATATATAGATTAATGAAAATATCATCAAATATAAGAGTAATCAACGGTCTACTAAGTATACGGCTAGCTAATTGTATGCCATTTCCGACTCTGATGAATCTTGAAGCTTATTAAAATATTTACTCATATTTATTAGAATAAAAAATCTATTTCTTGTATGATAATTAAAACGATAGAAGTTGTTATCAGTTGCCTATCATAAAAAGTAGAAACAAATCAAAAGGTTATTTCATTACATATATTTCAATACATTGGCTTGTAAAGAGCATAATCCGCATGAATGTTCCACTATTTTGTAAAGTAATAGTAATTATTTGAAAACATGCTTAAGTAATTATTGCTTATTTATGCTTTATTACAAACATTCTAAATTCAAATACCATATCCAAAAATACATAAAGAAGGAATAGTTTTCGTTGCATTTTTTGAAAGAAACTGCATCTCTTGCTATTGATTCCTGTATTGATAACTTTTACACCGAACTCTGCTTTTTAAAAGTGCTATTATTAATTGCAGATGACAGGAGAAAAGATTTACTGTCGACACAGCAACGGTAATAACAATATTTCATTAAATTCATGAGTATATGTATGAACACAATTTATATGTATTTTGAAAATAAGAATATAATACTTATAATACATTAAGGCACATGATTAAAGCGTAAATAAAGAGCAGAGTAGTTTACTTTTGTTTGAAAGTCATCAATGGATTAATGTCGAACTCTGATCTCGTTATGATGTCAAGTTAATGCACTTTTGTTGTCTTTATTAAACAAATTAAACGTGTTTAAAACGCTTTATTTCCATTCTGTTTCTAAAATAGCTTTTTAGTAGACCTTCACCAATTTGTTTCAATCTGTGATGATACAATCGTGCAGTTTACGAATAAGGATGAACGAGTGCGGCAGATATATCTAGAATAGAATTCAATATCGACAAAGAAAAATTAACATAAGAAGTTGCACAACTAAATCAAATAATAATAACAACAAAAACACATATCTTTGATTATGATAAATGTTGAGAAATGAGTGCATGTCTATGACCGCCTCACAAAAATGTTTACATTTCATTACGATTTTGAAGTAGAAGATAAAGACAACAGTAGTATACCGCTGTTCAGGAGTCATAAATCGATTGAGAAAGCTTGACGTCTTTTGGCAAAATAGGGTCAGTGACAAAAAATACAGTCAACGCATTCTGACTGCTCAGATAGAGAGTTTGCAGTTTAAACAAATATTATTTTGCAATCCTTTTTTTATCGTTAGAGAACAGTTAAATTAAAAGTTCAATGGACGCTTATTTGATTTCCTGTCCGTGGTCTGCGTTAGTGCAATGTGAATATATTATGAAAAGTTTACCATACCTACCTTAACAAATTTTAATCAAAGTGTATACATCAAGTGCGAATCAATATATACATATTACTGAAAGCTCCTGAGCCTTTTCCTAGTTGTGCATTTGCAAAACAATATAATTGTTTACTTCCTTCTGCAAAAAAATACACCAAATCGATATGATATAGATATTAAAAAACTGATGAATGTTGGGAGCATTTATTTCATGGATATATGAACAGCGACAAATGCTATAAACATTTTAAAATTATCCTTTAGAATTATTATTTTATATAGTTCTAAAAGAATCAGACTTACATCAATGTCCAACAAATAAGCAACTTGCATGCTTGAGCAGAACATTCAGTTACGACACCTCTCAGAAGTTAGCGTTACATTTAAATGTTTCCAAAGACACGTTGCAATCTCTCGCTGATGAATACAAAACACTAAAAATTTCCCAGGACGATTACAAATTTATGCTTTTATGGGAATGGAAAGTTAACAACCGTAATGCATCTCTACAAGATATACTAAGTGCATTTAAACATATTGGTGAAGATGACCATACAATGTGTAAGGTGAGAGATTACAATATTTATGAATACAAAATATTATTTATTAATCTATTAAAATAAGAAAAAGATTTCAAGGTACAATTGAAATATCGGATACAGAGGAGAAACTGCATACCCGACGAAATAACTAAAAGAATACTTCACAAATGCCAGAAACGAGATATTGAGTAATATGGTATTATCCCGAATAAGCATAGGTGGTCTGGTCGCGTTAAAATATGAGTGTCTAACTCAATGAGAAAGGCGACTTATGTTACGGATCAATAAACTGCAATTTAAGAGATACCAAAACTGGTATACGTTCTACAATAAAAGTAAAGTCAGTCAATTCCTTTTTTTTTATCGTTTTAATATAATTAAAAATATGTTCATGTTCTAATCACACAGATCTTTAATAACATACATTGCATTTAATGAATGGCTATTATTTATTTTGAATTTATTGAACCATAAAACTAATTTTTGACTCTTCACATTGAATAATCCGCGAAGCGGATTATGTAAAATGTGAAAAGTCAAAAATTAGTTTTATGGTTCAATAAAATCAAAATAAATTATTGCCATTCATTATAAATAAATTTCTATCAAAAATAAGGCTCAAAGAACTTTTTTATATTATTTATCTTGACAATAACAACGTGCACACATGTTGGCGTATGAATACACAACGTCAGAGTGGGCGTGTCGCCATTGAAATTGGCAACATTGAAAATAAAACTAATAATTTAAACCAATCAGAAGACAGTAAATACACAAAATTTATTTATTTACATGTAGTGGATACTTTTACAGGTTTTCATAAAAGAAGACCTCCCGAAAGGTAAGATACCGGTAACATAGTAACAAAATATTTATATGTTAAATTTGGCTTAATCATTTCAACTTTGAATTTAAAAATATTTATGGTAGATTATTGTCGGGAAATCATAAACATGACTGCCTTCTCTATTATAAATATGTATTATATATACATGTACACAGCATATTTTCGATTAATTCTGCTTAAAACACAAAAGAGGGTAAAAAAAAAAAAAGTCTACTAATTATACCGGCAAAATTTTACTATTTATTAGATGTGGTCTTGTTTATCATTTTGTGTGATTTAAAGTGTTTATTTATCTTTTGCAATTTGAATCAAATAAGGCATAACCGGATATTTTGTTTCTCTCTAAATATCCTAATTTTCATGATAATAGACAAACATTAAAAAAATTAGTAAAATTTGACAAACTGTCTTTAAACGTATGCTTTTACCACTTGAGGTGACCGATGTAACACAATATTGTCACCTGGACATTTTACATTCGTTAGTAAAAAATTAAGAGGTGATATACATTGCTTGATTTTTTAGAAGGGTTCGATACTTCATTTAACATTGTTTAATACTGACATATCATTCGATCTGTCAAGGACAAGGAATAAGTTATTTGCATGCGTGATGTAAAACAATTCAAATGAGAAATCCTACGGTCTGATTTATGTACAAACTTGTGAACAAATCATAAATATGATATACACCAACAAACGAAAAACACTGATTCAAAGGCTTCTGACTTTGGACAGACACAGACAAATGGTTCCGGAGTTTAAATTGTCTGAAGGCGACAACCCTACCCCTACCCTAGGACATTGGTGTGATAATTCAAAATACAGTCAAACTAAAGAAAATCAGCTGAAAAAGGCTAAGCTCATCAAATACATGTCTGTATCTGTTTTTTTAAGAAAGTACTCAATTTGCCTAATTCTGTGCTTTCAAATTTTGAAAAGTCGACTTTATATTTTTGTATTGCTTTCTATAAGGTCCGCCTACTCATGTCCGATTTAGGAGCAGACATATCCATATTCCGGATAAGTATCATAACGGAGGTCTGCAAATGAACTCCAAATAATTCTGATATTTATCTATTGAACGTCACAGCTGTCGTATGTAGTACTCTGACATTACGTTATGTGGTTTTATTATTACTTGATGATAGTTTATCTATATAATATGGTTTGAAATTATTAGATGATATTTTGATGTTGGTCAACATCATGAATATGGTATAGTAATTACTTAATTATGTTACGATATTAAACACAAGGATTTCGTATTGACTTGATATGGTATTTCATAACTAAATATGGTTTGATCATTACTTAATATAATTTAAACATTGCTTAATGTGATTGTGTTATTTGGCAATGTGGTTTTAACATAACGGGATTACTAGTAAAAATAAATACCGTTCTGAATACGTATGCAATTTTTGCCAAACAACATTCGATTTATCGATAAAAAACACCGTAAGTTGAAATAGAGAGTGTTCAAATGTATAATTTGAGGCGAATAAAGAAAAAGAAACCTAGAAAATATCTATATCAAAACAAAGTTACTTAAAAATTAGCTTTTAGACATCGAAAAACTAAATGAAACAATTTACTGTATATGAAAGTAAAACTGTATGTTATTGTTTTGCAAAATACTGTGGAATATATTGTTTAACAATTGTATTTTTTTCACATTTCAATATAGAGTTTGACTTATAATATACTTTTTTCAGATATTGCTGAAATGCCTTTAAATGACATTCCAACACAATCGTTTTTGGATGACCTAGTAAATCATATTGGCAATGCGTCCTTACAATTTGCAATTGAACTTGGTTTTGATATACAAGAACTTGAAATAATACGCTCTGACTTCTATTGTAATTTGAAACATCAAACTCGAGAAATTTTAAGGCGTTGGATTCGACGAGAAGGGGCTTCCTTACTTTCAATTATTGAAGCTTTAAGGCAGATACAAAGAGGGATGGACTGTGTGTATCAGCATTACAAACAACACTAACATTGTTTAAACTGTATAGTTTAAAAAAAATAAATGTATCGAAAGACAATGTTGTTTATGCTTGTATGTGTATAATATGTTAATGTCTTAATCTTATATGACTATTTTATTTATAATCTTTAGAATAATTCAAAATTGAATACAAATTCAAGAATTATTTACAAATATGAGATACAATATTTGTTAACAATACTTTCTTTTTTGGCATTCAACATAGAAAAATACCAATAAATGAGTAAAAACCGAAATGTATAATGACAAGCTGTGTTTTCAAAACTAGAAGGGGAATTCCAGGCATTAGAAGTATACCTCTGTTCAAAAGTCATAAATCGATTGAGAGAAAAACAAATCTATACCGCTAAAATGACAACATTACAGTACAAAAAACTCTCAAGACAGAGAAATACATGAATAAATAATATAATAGTACATTTCGACATGTTAACATCAGATTAATAACGAACAACTAAAATTTCGGACAGTACACAAAAACCGCATAATAGAATTACGAGCTGTGTATCTGTCACAAAAAGTAACATCACAGGTAAATTAAAAAAAATTGATATAAATCAAGATTAGGTTTCTCATTATGATTTTTGATGCATTCCATAAACATGATAAAAATTACAAAAATATTAATGTAAAACTGTGTTTACTTAGTAATTGTGCAACTAACTGCACTATCTAACTATAATTGCCTTTCAAAATCAAACTGTAAAAAAATACCTGTGCTTAATTGCTGTGAACTAAAATCATACGAATGAACTAGGTGATTGATTATCATTACTTTTACAAACAAATAGAAACAATAAAAATCTACAAACGATAAGACACAAAACAATAATTACAAATAAAACTTAATAAATACATGAACGCTGGATAAACAAACACCGAGACACGTATTTTAGCAATGCGAAATTCACACTCAGTAAAGTAGGCATATTCAGAAAAAGGTCACGTTCGGTACTTAAACGAAAGACCAGACTACGTAAATGATTAATCACATTCTAAGACGTTGAAAAAAAATTCCTGAGTTAGTTTATTCACAGACACATCGTATGGATCAACCAGTTCTTGATGGTGTCCATAACATTTACAGTGTGTCATTTTTAATCTTTCCTCTTCATAACTTTGTTGGAGCTGTTTCTGTGTAAGGAACACACTATTGTATATTGAAGGTGCAGCACGAATATTGTGTTATTTAATTCTTGAGATGTGTCATTTGTATGCACCCCTTTGTACTATGTTTCAATTCAACAATTGCCATTGAATTGATGCGATTTTTTTCTTCAGTGAACAAGTTCCTAATTTCATCTTTAGGTATATTTATTTGATTTAATTCTGAATCTTTACAAACTTTACAAACTTTATAATGTTTAATAGATTTTAGTTTGTATTAAAGACATTTATGTATATTCATTATTTCATTTATCATGTTTATTTGCTTTGAAACGTTTAAAATTATTATAAACTTCTGATGTTTTAAGTTTCACCGTCCGTGCAAGCCCTCTTACTGTGTGAATGTAGATAGGGCTATATCGTAATGTAATTGTTTTCTGTCTTTATATAATTCGAGGTCAACTATTTTGGTGAGCAACATGTTTCATTTGACATCTATAGCAATTCTGCTGTCAATAACACTGTTTTAAGTTGTTGTCCGTATCATCTAACCAACAACAGCATTAACCCTTCTTCTTCTAAAAGCATTTATTCTTTTAAAATGGTGTATATAATTATGTCCGAATTCAAATAAAACAGACACATTGCCATACTATTGATTCATTATTTGATACCGTAATGACGAAAGCATGCTTGCTGTGACACCCCCTAACACCAACACACACAATATACACATAAGCCCAAACTCAAATAGAGAAAACATAACCACTACTTTATCAATTCGTTTGATGTGTCAGAGCTTTTGATTTTACCATTTGATTAACGTCTTTCTGTTTTGAATTTCCCTCGGAGTTCAGTATCTTTGTTTTTATACTTTTTTTTCTAGAAAAATCAAACTTATGTCAAATGCTTGAGCGAGAAGTTATGATAAGGGCCTACATAAAGAATACATGAATATATAAAAACCAAATTATATTATTTCCCATAATGATAAAATGTTGGGAAAATCAAATCAAGTTAATCACAAAAAGGGGCTAGCAAACATATTTTAATTTGAGTGTTAAGTATATTAAAAATATTTTTACACTAAGGTGAATGTTTTAACTTTAATCTAGTATAAGGACTTAGTTAGCCAAATCTTCTAATTGTATGACAACAGATAAACATGCTATCTTTATGGTTCAAAGTAAACAGGCAAATGCATGTTTATCCTTCATGTATGATCTAATAGAAATCATCTCAAGTCTGTGACTCTGGATATGTAGATATGCTACAATAACTCTAAAAATAAATACACTTTTATTAAACATTTTACACACTTTTCATTTAAAAACCTTCTACCTTTAAACTTGTTAAATTCAATAGAATATTGCAATATTATATGTTATTATGAATGGATTTGTTCTGTTCAATATGGTTAAAACAGTGGCAAAAGATAAAAATACAAAATACAAAATTGTACATCAAAGAAAACTAAGGACTAAGCAACACGTACCCCACCTCAACTTCGTTACTTCAAAAAGACTGGGTTCGGTAATTAAACGTTCTGTCAATGTTTTATTGTACTATAAAAGTACTATAATAGTAAATTTTAGTATTCTTGTCTTTCGTTTTTGCGTGTGTGCTTTGTCTGTATGCCTTTTTGGTTTCATTTTGACAAACTGTATTTTTTGTTTTTATAGTCATTGAAATGATAACACAATGTTGACTCCAGTAACCCTATATTTGGCGTTTTTTCCTATTATATAAAAAAGAGTTGAAAAGGTTTATAAATAGGTACAAATTCACAATTTTTAACAAAAAGAAATATCTGTACCAAGTCGGTATTTTTGTATAATTGTGTCACTATAAGGTTGTAATAGTAAGTGAGATAATGACTTTCTAGAAAAACGTTAAACAAAAAGCCCATATATGATATCCGTGGAAATAATAATACTTATTGAAAATATTGTTTTTTTTTGTTTTTGTTTTTTTTAATGATATAACTTTAAATATGAATTATACATTTGTTAGAGATACATGAAGTACCGGTTCCTTATCCCGGCCTCGTTAAAGAGAGTAAGTATAGAAATTTAAGTTCTTGTCAGTGCACAATATATATAATAATTCAATAACTGAATAAAAAGAAGACAATATGATATATTTTTAATTTTAGTTTAGGAAAATACATTAATTTATTCTGCAACCAAATTATTATAGTTTTAACATTTGCCTTCTTTATTTATCAATATTTCACAATGTTGAAGTTTTTTTTCTTCTTATTTCTAACACATTTACTTGTTTAATTTTTTCTTCGGTTATATAATTATACAGTAAAACGTATAATTGTTAGAAAATCATTAATACTGTAATAAATTGTATCCTTATGTCTTGTATCTATACAAAAGTGTTCCAAGTGATATCATACATTTATTTTCTGTTCCCGATGGAGATGTTCATATTTCACGCCATATATCTAGAAGCTAAGGGAAATAAATGTTTTATTCCACTGCCTATACTTCGTTTTCTTACGGAATATACTATATTAATTTATATACGTATGTTTTCTTATCTGCTTGTTTAAATAGTTAAACACGGCATAAACATTGATAACCAGGACAGATCAAAAGTAAATTAATAGTATTTTTATTGTAACGCTGGAATAGATTTAAACACGGTACTGACTTATCTAACTATTTTAATAAAACCACCTTTAAAACGGTATGCACATTAACCGTGCGTAACGTCATACTACGAGGTCTTCAGAGGGGAATATGATGTTCAGAGGGGAATATGATACTGAGAGGGGAATATGAAATTTTGTTTGACGTCATGTGTGATAGTTTGAACCAATAAAATGTTGATTTTACCATCAAAATCAACCTGCAGTGGTATAATATATGTTGTTCTATTTTAAGTTTATCAAGTAATAGTTTTATTTGATTCGAAAATTATTTCAGAAATTTGTGTGTCAAAAATTAATGTTCATAATCTTCAATTATATTACATATATTACAATGTGTTGTTTTCTAAATAATGGACTTTGTCCCGTTTTTGAAATTATATTGATTTTTCATAATATCTATTTAGAAAGGACAAGTCATTGGGGAAAATTTTATTGCTTGATACCATTTTCCCGTTTCTATCATAACCCTAGTCAGTAGCAAATTTTGTTTTAATTGATTCTTCTTCAGTTTGCAATCTTGCTTTCATCATTAAAATATTCCGAAAACCTATAAACATGGATAGATATAGTTTATCCAAAATGATATTTTGATTAAGTTTTCCTTTATGACAAATTATGTCATTTACAAATAAAAGTTTGCTGTTTATTTAGTTTTGGAAAATGTGAGACATTTGCCATTTATTTTGACGGTCTTTGTTGAACCTATTATTATCCTGGTGCCTATTATGAGTGTATTTCTATCAATTACGAATGTGCTGCTTCATGTGCTATTGTGATTTTTGTTAGCATGATTTCGTGTTTATTGTTAATTTAAATGTCGGTTACTATAAAGTATATAGCATGTATAATGGGCTAATTGAAAATAATCTAAATTTACAAACATAATCGTCCTTGACGTCAAATATGCCATATTATGTTTCGTTCTAACTTACTCTTTTATTTAAAACATATACCGTAAGAATTATAAGGTTAAAAATGGATATGAATAATGGATCGTATACAAACATAATACAACATTTACAAGGTAAATATGAGAAATCCTAGTCATAGTGTTTGGGTTGTTTCTTGAATTCGGACATTTTATTATGATAAGAACATTTTGTTATAAAGCAAAGATAGGTGAATGTTTCTGGTGTTCAGTTTGATTTTGTCAGTTGCGTGCTATATAAGGTAAGCCTATGTTCAAAACAATCCCTCTTCCACAAGGAGGAAAATAATATAACTTTATTAAACTGTTACAGTAACATATAACATTGTATGAATATACATTAACTGTTCATTCATAGACTTTCAATACTTTCTTCCAGCAAATTACGTTTGGTTTCAACAAATGGACATTGACTAAACGACTACATGTAATTCACAAAAGAGTTACTCACTCGATCATCAAATATAGACTACTACACAGCTACTTTTGTATAGGTACTATTTGTGTACTAAAAAATTGTAGTACTGGAAATCTACTTTTAATATTCAGTACTATTTTGTTACTCGAAAATTATTGTAATATTTAGGTACCTATATTTTACAGTACTTTATTTGTACTTGAAATTTAGATACTACATAGTTTTGGTTACTACCGTTACATTTTCAGCATTTTGAAAGTTTTTCTATTTCAAATCTCTAAAAGTTATGATTTTCAAACATGGAATATTGTATTATTTCTGTACCAAAATATTTAGTACAAATCAAGTACTGTTATATACAAGTACCTAAATATTACAATAGTTTACAAAAGTAAAGAAATAGTACTAAATATTAAAAGTAAATTTCCAGTACTGCATTTTTTTTAGTATAGAAATAATACCTATGCAAAAGTAGCTGTGTATATATGCAATATAAAAAGTTCAATGAATCCAGGTAGCCCGATGATGAGACAGAAACAAATCAGGAGTTACCTGTGCATTTCAGGTAGCCAATATAAAGAGAAACATTCTGATTTTGTAGTATCAGCGTTTGTTTAGTTGTTGTTTGAAAATAGCCCCCATGGATTTTTTTCTTGAAAAATAGTTTATCCTATTTCTTCTGGCAGTGGTATTTTAGAATAGTACTGCATCATACAATGTTAGTTTCATGCTATTACATGTTTTTTATGATATAATGTTATAAAATGTATTTTTGGAAAACATACCCATGAGGTATGGGCTTTTTTCATTGTTGAAGACCATACGGTGATTAATATTTGTTAATTTCTGTGTCATTTGGTCTCTTGTGGGGAGTTGGCAATCATACCAAATCTTCTTTTTATAGTCACTTGTTACATATATGAAACTACAGTCTTACTCATTAAAACAATGATTTCAATTTCAGTTGTCACAGTAGTACGAACTGTATATGATTCTATTATCTTACTTATGAACTTGAACTCATAGAACAACATACTTCCTAAAAACGAAACGCGATATTGAATCAAAATGAACAACATAATCGTTTATTTTCAAAATTGGAATCGACGTAATTTAAATTTGTACAGTAAAAATAGAAACTTACTCGTATAGTTTCTACAACAATACTATGGTTTAATAGAACAAATATCTCTGAAACTGAAATAGTTAAATTGGCAATTTACATATATTATTTGAGTGTTGCTTGTTATTATTTGAGTACAGAGCAAATGAGCATGAACTTTGTGAATTCGAAAATAATAATCATAGTTGTACTTTTTCCTTTTTTGAAGACGATTCTACATCAAAAACTATGGATTCGTTTATTTTCTTGCGTATCAAATTTCATGGATTAAGGAACACTTGCTCACAATCCCCTTCTCTTTCATGAATGTGACCTACCCAATTAGACTATTTACCGGATTTGTCATCACATAAGCAACACGACGGGTGCCACGTGTGGAGCAGAATCTGCTTACCCTTCCGGAGCACCTGACATCACCCCTAGGTTTTGGTGAGGTTCGTGTTGTTTATTCTTTAGTTTTTAGCTCACCTGGTCCAAAGGGCCAAGTGAGCTTTTCTCTTCACTTTGCGTCCGTCGTCCGTCGTCGTCGTCCTGAATCGTCTGTTAACTTTTACAAAAATCTTCTCCTCTGAAACTACTGAGCCAAATTAAACAAAACTTGGCCACAATCATTATTAGGGTATCTAGTTTTAAAAATGTGTCCATTGACCCGGTCAACCAACCAAAATGGCCGCTATGGCTAAAAATAGAACATAGGGGTAAAATGCAGTTTTTGACTTATAACTCAAAAGCCAAAGCATTTAGAGCAATTGTTTATCAGGTCAACATCTATTTGCCCTGAAATTTTCAAATGAATCGTACAACCCGTTGTTGTGTTGCTGCCCCTGAATTGGTAATTTTAAGGAAATTTTGCTTTTTTTGGTTATTATCTTGAATATTATTATAGATAGAGATAAACTGTAAACTGCATTAATGTTAAAAAAGTAAAATTTACAAATAAGTCAACATGATCGAAATTGTCTGTTGACCCCTTTAGGAGTTAATGCCCTTTATAGTAAATTTTTAACCATTTTTCGTATATCTTAGTAATCTTTTACAAAAATCTTCTCCTCTGAAACTACTGATCCAAATTAATCCAAACTTGGCCACAATCATCTTTTGGGTATCTAGTTGAAGAAAATGTCTGATGACCCAGCCATTCAACCAAGATGGCTGCCACGGCTAAAAATAGAACATAGGGGTAAACTGCAGTTTTTGGTTTGTAACTCAAAAACCAAAGCATTTAGAGCAAATATGACGGAGTTAATTTGTTTATCAGGTCAAAGGCTGTCTGCCCTGACATTTTCAGATGGATTGGACAACCGGTTGTTGGGTTGCTGCCCCTGAATTGGTAATTTTAATCTGTCTGCCCTGACGTTTTCAGATGGATTGGACAACCAATTGTTTGGTTGCTACCCCTGAATTGGTAATTTTAAGGAAATTTTGACGTTTTTTGTTATTATCTTGAATATTTTTATAGATAGAGATAAACTGTAAACAGCAATAATGTTCAGCAACGTAAGACCTAAAATTAAGTCAACATGACCAAAATGGTCAGTTGACCCCCTAAGGAGTTATTGTCCTTTATAGTCAATTTTTAACAATTTTCATAAAATTTGTAAATTTTTACTAACATTTTCCACTAAAACTACTGGGCCAAGTTCATTATAGATAGGGATAATTGTAAGCAGCAAGAATGTTCAGTTAAGTAAGATGTACAAACACATCACCATCACGAATCCATCTGCTTCCTTTATTTAATATTCACGTAGGCCAAGGTGAGCGACACAGGCTCTTTAGAGCCTCTAGTTTATGTTGTGTCATGTGTTCTATTGTTTGTCTGGTTGTCTTTTTCATTTGTAGCCATGTTGTTGTCAGTTTATTTTTCATTTATGAGTTTTAATGCCCCTCTGGTATCTTTCGCCCCTCTCCCATTTTCGTGGATATCTGATTTCGGGGAATTTGCCAATCACTGCATAGAAAACTTATAGAAAATTGTTATTTGTCGATCATTTGAATTCGTGTTTCACCTATACCAATCAAATACACAAATCAACGTCCTTTCAATCACACATGAAGAAATGTTTGCATATCCAATTCATGGACGAACATGAAGAACTGCATTAAAAATCTGTTTCTAGTTATTATTCTTCTGTTCATGAATACGTTAAGTGAGTAAATTGTCAGGTTGATATTAAAAAAGGGAGGCCAAAAATACAAAGAGCATTTTTATTCAATATCTTCCATTTTCCTTTTGAACATTTTGAATAGTGTTCAACATGTTCAAGCTTTACAAAGAAAATCAAATTTGTTAAAATATCAATTGAAAATTATCAATTTGCAAAAATAAATAACATGTTGGAAAATTGGCATAGCTACAAGTTTCTGAATTAAATTGAATACAAAATACCAATTTCGACTAGCAAATAACATTTTTTTTAACTAATATGTACTTTTGTATTTGATAGCTTAACTAAATATCCAACTCAAGATGGATGCAACACCTTCGGACAAGGAGTTTTGGAACTACATGAAACTTCTGACCTTCACTCTTGGAATTGGAATGGAGGTTTTACACCATTACTTTGAACAGAAAATTTTGAATACTATGAAGTTTTTTGTGTTTATAGATCAATACAAACATAATTTGTATCACGAATGTTACCCTAGAGTGCCATGTTGTCAGTGTACTAAAAATGGTCTTTGTTCGTTTTCTAAAAAAGGATGTCTAGACAAACGACAGTTTCTGTCGTTGTTTGATATTGCATCTCCAACTGAACATGACCATTATCAATTAGGACACAACAATGAGATTACCAAGGAGTGTCTGTGCAGAATTGATGCAAAAAGGTCCAATGATGTTGACTGTATGGATATATCTCTTATGTATGCAATTTTGAAATCTTGTTTTTTAAACAACAATATGTCCATACATGGACAACCAAAATATTTTGAAACTATCAAAGAAACGAGGAATTTTTTGGCACACACAGCTAATCAACGCATTTCCGAATCTGAGTTTAACAAAAGACTGACTAAAACTGAACAAGCTATTTTGGGAATAGCTGGTACAGTAGGAACCTATTTTGAAAAAGTGAATAAGAAAAAAATAGATTTATTTAAAATAGAAGAATTGTCGATGGACAAAATCAAATACATCATCGAGAGTAACGCTGATGACGTTAAAAAGGTTGGTAAAACATCCACTTTTTTAAATTAAGCAATTTCTTTAATATGACATGGTCTTTTGAAAAGTTACCATAGAAATTCTCCTCAATAAGATCTGAGCCCGTCAGATTAGATTTATTAAACTATGAAACATTATTTGGTTTAAACGCTATTAGGATGAAGCGTCAAACCCTTTCAACTTATCATCATACATTATTTAGTGAAGAACGAATGTGAAATGTGAACCTCATCTAACCCCAATCACACTAGTACCATGATTCCGCCACAAAAGACCGTAAAAGTTACAATTTAAAACTAACAGAAGGACTCAAGATCTTTTTCTATGTAGTTGGCATAAACAGTCAACTATATTCTATTCCTAACGGTCATCTTTTTAAACAGTTATATGAACATGGTTTAAATAGGCAGATGCTTATTGAGTGTATGTATAATGTTAACTATGCTAAAAGAGTATTTGCAAATGAAAAATATGGCAGTTGTATTTAACTCGTAATAATTTTTAACATTAAATTTTGTCATTTTATAGACTTTCGCCCTATTGAATTTACCTTGGAGATTGGTATATTTTTAGTTCTTATATGCGATAGTAAAAATCTTCATTTCATCATACTTCAAACACGAAGAAGTTACTCGAAATAATAAAATAACAAATATTAGGCTTTCATGTGTACATGTAACTTGTAGCTTTTGACTAGCTAACAATACGTTTAGGACAGGCTTATGTATATACTCAAATATTGGGCCTTGATCATCACTGACGGACATTACTTTTTTTAAATGCGGAGTAGTAAAACTTTTTCTGTTCATATTATACATGAATTTTATTTGCGATTTTCGTCTTTTTAATTTTTAATGCAATGGTATTCTGGTTTCGATAGTTTGTATCATCCTTTTCACATATTTCTTTTAAGCTGTATATCAAATTGCTGAGTATCCAGTGTATATAATGTTGATTTACATTTGAACAGAAAGTTGAACTTTTTTTGAAAAGTTGTAGGAACAATGTTAGTTATATCAATCGACTTGTTCAGCAGTATATTCTTTTGAAAATTAATATAACATATAATCAACTAAAATGATAATTATTGTTAACGATGTTGCAATTCTGTAAATACTTTAACATGTTTAATTGGGCCAAGATTGAAAAAAAAAATACTGAGGCTTAGTAGCAACCCGTCTCGAGTATTTTAGCAGAAAGTCGATGAACCGTGGGTATGTCAAAGAACGTCTTGTCCTTTTCTAAATAAGTTCATCGAAAGGTTCCAAAACCTTGTTGATAAATATTCAGTTTCAAATTTACAAATACAAGATGGTCATGAAGTATAGATTCTGGGTACTGATATTGTTCATCATCTTAATAACGTGTTATAGTATTCTTGTATTTGTCTTTATGAATATTTCTTTATTGTTTAGTCTGAATTTTTGTGATATTCATTTGACGTGACTCTGTACATTACATTCCGTCATTGTGTTATTATTCTATTATAAATTTTGTATTATTGGCGTTAATTTTTGCTAATGTGCTTTGTTTATATGCCATTTAGTGATTCTTTTATACATATGAAGTGGGTCCGTATTTATACATGCCGTTATTTTGTTATTATTCTATGGAATTTTTTTGTATTCTTGTCTTTAATTTGCTCTGCCTAAGGGACCGTTCAATATTTACCAGATGGATGGGCCGGTGCATTCTTAATATTGTTTCATTAAACTATAAGACAATCAAAAGTGATTTAGGTTCTTTTTCTACATGTTCTATTTTTAAAGTTTTTTAAAATTTTTATGTCTTGAAATCAAAGAATAGACTTAGGTGTTAATACAAAATTTAAAATGTGCTAGTTAATTCCATATATATTTACATATTTATGTGTGTGTCAGAACCATACATTTTAATATTGTTTTTTAAAACCAGTACGAATATACATGTACAGATTTGATTTTATATGTGCAGCCTCAAATACAATATTGATTTAAAATAAAGGAAATAATTTAAATTAAGGGACAATAACTCTTGGACTATAGTAAACATATTATCATATGCTGAATTATTAATTATTGTCCTAATAACAGAGCATGTTTATAGTTCAAATATCAATGTCCCTTTATCTATTCTATTTTTCAAAAAAGAAATAATCATGGTCTTTTAGCAAACATGTTTTTGACTTTGATGCAGCCTTTTCGCCTATTAATTAATTCCCTAAATTTGACAGCTAAATACCAAACTACCAAACAACCTGAAATTCTGTAAGATCAATATATAAATGAGATAGCTGTACAGTTATATGAAAATGCAAGTTGATTTGAAAAAGTTATGAACAAATTTAAAGATGGCTATCTTGAAATAACCTAAAACTGAAAATTTGAGCTTTTTCTGAAACCTTTTTATTAAATCCATAAGAATGACAGCAACACATCAAACTACCAAACAACTTGGTATTTTATAAGATCAATATATAAATAAAATAGCTGAAAAGTCTTATTAAAATCCATGCTGATTTGAAAAAATTTAATGATGACTATGGATTGAGCCTAAACTGAAAATTGGAGCTTTTTTAACCTTTCTATTAAATCCGTAATAATGACAGCAGTACACCAAACTATCAATCAACCTGGCATTCTGTAAGATCAATATATAAATGAAATAGCTGTAGAATTTTATGAAAATCCATGTTGATTTAAAAAAGTTAAAAAAGTTTTTAAAGCTGACTATCTGAATTAGCATAAAATGAAAATTTGAGCTTTTTTTCTTTCCTTTCAATTAAATCCATACATTTAACAGCAAAACACCAAGCTATTAAACAACTTGGTATTCTACATGGTCAAACAAATTTAAAAGATAGTCTGAACAGAAAATTCTAGCTTTTTTATTCCTTAATTAAATCCTTAAAATTAACAGAAAGCTACCAGTTTCGAGTGCACGCAAAAGAAATTTCCTACCCACCGATAAAATTGATAGAAAATTTTTCCTATAAAATTTGTTCTGGCCCATCCACTAAATATTTTAAAAAAGGTTCTCGCCCATCCAAATATTTCCACACAAAAATGCTTGCCCCGCCCCATTTTGCACCGGCCCATCCATCTGATAAATATTGAACGGTCCCTAATGCCTTTTTGTGCTTCTTCGTTACAAATCTATTTGTTTTATAGTGATTAAGATGATAAAACAATGTTGACTACTGTACCACTGTGTTTGACAATTTTACTTATTATGTCTGTTATATTCTGGGGAAAAAAAACTGTTATTAAAAGAGATTGAAAAAGCGTTTTCCGCAACCTTTCAGTATAACACAAACCAATTTGATTAATGTTTTAGTCCTATCACATTACAACACCAATATTTAATACGATCAAATTAATTTGTGTACATATTATTTTATATATCATCCCTTACCTGTATGATTTGTAGTCGTACTCGTACTCGATCTCGGTTAGCTATTGTAAATCTCCACTTAGATAGCTATAAACATAGGTAAAATTAACCATTTTCTACATAAGGATATTTCTGCACCAAGTTGGGAATATTACAGTTGTTTTCCATTCGGTTGTTGTTTTTGACTTTCAGATTTTTATTTTTCCTTGGAGTTTATTATTTACTTTTTGATAGATTATTGACTTCGATACATTTCAGAACCTTTGTATACTGATTGAAGAGCAGAAAAATACTACAGCGTTAGTAAAACATGTTAAAGATGAAATAATTCAACATTTTACAAAACACAAAGGTAATGTAATCGATAATTTGAAAACAAACCATGCGTTTAATTTTTTAAATCGGGCTTAATACCAGATTTAATAATTTATCTTAAAACCATTTCATTGTAAAACTTGAAACAAGTCTTCAATCTTCAATTATACAAGCATCAGTCGGAGCATACTACGTATTAAAAAATCCTAAATGACAACGTCTAGGAATTTTATTATTATTTAAAGTTCTCCTCCCCTCTGAATTCCATAATTTTACTATTTTCACTCTACGTCGTTTTATGACCATCTTTAGCAACTCTTTTGAATACGGTTGCACTATCTACCAAGTACACGATTACTAGGGTTTAGCTATGATACTGAGATGCTGAATATAAAATGTGGCAAAAAGGCTTTAATCAATAGTATGTGTCTTATCAATTACGTAAAGGTCTAGGTTCATATTATTTAAATCTGCACTTTTGACTTAATGGTCAATAAACTGTCTTTTTTATTATGCATATTCGTTTTGTTATTGTTTGTACTTATTTGGTTATGATATTGTCTATGTTATCTTGATACCGTTTATAAATGGTACCTCAAACTTTCTGAAATTCAATATCACGAAAATAACATGCATTTATTTATGACCACCTGATTTTGAGATATCTAATTTTGTGTGCGTGTATTTCAGATGAATGGTCAACCGAAATCGGAAATCTGAGATTTGAAGTTAAACAACTTACATTAGCTGTGTCCGCTACTTCGCAAGTACCAAAGATTCACACACAAGGTATATTAGAGTTATGTCAGATATGCATTCACTAAACAAAATTTAAAAGTAAAATTTTGTCAAGCACACAATATGATTAAAAGAAATGTTTATTAATCATAATTTCAGCAGTAACCCAGCAGCAAATTAAAAGTAAACAGGAAATGTCGATGGCTATAATTGATTGATTGTTTTGTTTTTATTCTGATATAATCATTAAAATTTGAATACCAATTTGTTTATGAAAATAAACATTGATAAATCCTCGATACAAACGCAATACAGTTGCAAAATGTGTATTTTTATGTTAATTATGATATCATCTATGAAACTTGTTTAAACTAGATAAGATATATTCAGACAGTTGCTTTTTGACATGGCTCGAGACATGGACATCTCGTCATTGTGTTATTGTGCTTTGGTAAATTTTGGTAATCTCGTCTTATATTTTTGCTTATGTGCTTTGCCTATAAGCCTTTTTGTTTTGTTATTAAGATTTTAACACAATATTGACTGTTGTACCCCTATTTCGACTTTTTTTACTTATTTTGTCTGTTTGATGTTCTCACATTATTGTCAATATAATGCCATACAAGGGTGAGAATGCTGTAGCCATAAATCCAGGTTTAGTCCCCGGTTTTCAATATATGCAAATGCTTGGACCAAGTGAGAAATATGAGGATTTGTAAAAGAGGGACGAAAGATACCAAAGGGACAGTCAAACTCATTAATCTAAAAACAAACGGACAACGCCATGGCTAAAATGTAACATTCGTTTCGATATGCTTGAGCGTCTGATTTTTCCATTTGATAAGAAACATTCCGTTTTGAATTATCTTCGGAGTTCGGTATTTGTTTTATGCTACTTTTTAATAATATTGTTGTTAGGTGAACCTCATCAATTCGAAGCAGCATGCAGTTCAAATAGTTCTGACGTACAAATGACGGAACATGATAAAAGTAAGTTCGTAGCATGCTAGTGTTTGTTTGTATGTAGAGAGCATTTATTAAATTACAATTACTGGATTAATTAATCATTTAGCCTGACTGTTTTAAAAATAGAAGGTAACGCATGTGTGTCTTCATGAAGCTTTAATACATGCCTAATTTCATCAATATGATTCATATAATAAAGGATTAAGCCCAGTAATACTATTATTTGGCCCCAAAATGTAGCAGTTATACAATTATTCAAAATGTAAACTTTCAGCTTTTGATAGGAAAATATAATACTTCTGATAAATAAATATGGACTGTTTTTGACAGTACAATATTCATGTATCGGGTACTAGCGTCATCAAGTAAAGCCCCAGTTCCGCTAGACCACGATCGCAACCCGCTCACCGCGATCTAAAATAAATTCAGATCGTAGTCAGGTCGCGTTATGAGCGGCATGAAAATATAAATGTTCGATGCTTCCGCGATGCTACTACGTCCTCATTATGCTTCTACAACGGTTCCACTACGATTATACCACGTTCTCACCGCGCTTATTCTGCGACCGCACTACGCTTATCAAGATCTTTCTACGCTTATCACATTCTCACTACGACCAAACCACGAGTTATCCGATTGCAATCCACGATTATACAACGTTCATACCGCGATCTTACTACGTTCTCAGCAATAACGTCAACGTCGTGTTCCATATCAATATAGTTCCATTCCTTCTATTTCTGATTAGTACGTAGATTTCTCGGAAACAGTACAGTCATGCCACCAAAATCTAATAGAACACATGGGCGTGGTGGTAGGGGTTGATGTAGAGGCAGAGGAAAATCTGATTGTAACGAATCCTGATCAAGCAGAGATGTCGGGCCGACCAATCCAACCTAAATTACAACCTATTGCTGGTCCATTAAGCTCAAATGACGATATTTGAGTGAACGATAGCAGAGATGACACAGATGTGTCAATAGATATAGGAAGATGTAGTTTGATTGCCAATTGGACAACTCTCCATCCAAGTAACAATTTATAAAAGTAAACCATTATAGGCCAAGGTACGGCCTTCAACACGGAACCTTGGCTCACACAGAACAGCAAGCAATAAAGGACCCCCAACAACTACTAGTGTAAAACCATTCAAACGGGAAAACCAACGGTCTAATCTATATAAAAACGAGAAGGATGGTTGATCTGTTAGAGAAAATTGACAGGAACTCATAATTACATACAAACTAACAAAACCTGGAGAGATTTAATATATTTTATGTGGAAATGAGAATGGTGGTCGTAGTATGAACGTAGTCAGGTTGTAAGATGAGCATGATGATACAGCGACCTTTGCGATCTTATTACGATCTTAGTGCGCTCTCACCACGCTTCTACTACGACCCGATTTTGCCACGACTACACCAAGATTGTTTTGAACATGTTCAAAGTTGACCATGTTCATCACGATCTCCCCACGACCGTGATACCACCTTACTGCCATCTACACGATCGTACTACGATCATCAAAATTTGCTTTTTTTGACAGATCGTAGTGCGATCGTGGCCTAGTGGGACTGCGGTATAAAGCAACATTACTTAAATCTTCAAAATTTTATTATTTGAGCTAATTTGTAGACGGTTTCCGTATTGAATGGAAGTGGTCGCATTTGTGGTCAGTCTTGATATTTAAATGTATGTTGTATTTAATGATAAACCTAATATCTGTAAAGGTTGAGACTACTTTCATTGTTGAAAAAAACGATATGAAAGGTACATTTGATTGCATATTTGATCTATTTTTCATATCTAAGCTTAAATTTGAGAGTCTTTACTGACTAAATAATTTAAAATCTTTAATATAAACTAATTGAATCGACTGAAGTATGCACTTAAGTGTTTAAAATGTGTCAACTATCTTTCATCAGATTTACATGACGTTTTAGTCCAAAGTAGACACTTTCAAGACCGACTCCTATAATTAGAATTAACAGCGTTGCATACACATCTATTGATACTGGAACTAAAAGTGAATGACACGGAGAAAACAAATAGTTGATTTCCGACCAAAGAGATAATAACAAACGATACAAACACGACTAAGTTAAAAAAAAAAGCTTAACAATATTAAGAGCTCAATAAACGGATTTCATCATATATATATATAATATTTATCAATAAATTGAATCAATCAGATAGTAAAGCATCTAATTAAAAGATTTAATGGTAATTTTAACATTGCCATCGAAGCGGGTGGTGTGGCTGGCCATTAAACGAGGTTCAATCGACCAATTTTTTTCTTAAAATGTCCACTACTAAGTCAGGCGTTTGGCAGTTTCTATATATGTTGGCGTTTATTGTTGTTGAAGTTCGGAGAGTCTGTTGTTCCATTGTTTTCCACTTATACATGTTAAACGTGTTATATTTGGAGTGTTTCTCTTTGATTTGATTTATGACCAGGATTTGTTTTCGCTTAATCGATTTATGACTATTGAACAGTGGCAGACTACTTTTGCTTGCATTTAACAGACCCATATACATGGACTTGTGCTGTGTTGAAGGCACTAGGAAAAAAGATACGACTGACAACCTCTTACATGTAGCAGTACTCCCTGATCTAAACTACAAAACAGTGCAACAATTGAACCTGCATGTGTATTATCTACATAAGAAAAGACCTGTCAAAAGTCAGGAATAAGACAGTTGTAGGGAACGCCACAACTGTCTTATGTGGAACTCTGATATTACTTAATGATATCTTGTCTTAATTAATAGGATGTTGACATTACGTAATGATATTTTAATATAACTCAATATGGAATAGTCATTACTTAATGATATTTCTATATAACACGATATGGTTTCGTATTGACTTCATATAGTTTTGTCGTTACTCAATATGGTTTTGTCATTACTCGATGTGGTTTCACCATTATTTAATATGGTTGTGTCATTAGTCTTTGTGGTTTTAACATTACTTGATGTGTATGTGACATAACGTAAAGTAGTTGTTTCATTACATGATGTGGTTTTGTTATTCCGTAATTATGATTTGCCTATTCTTTATATGGTTTTAACATTACGTAATGATGTTTCAAAATTTGACGATTTAACACTACTTGATGTGTTTGTTTCATTATTTGATGTGGTCTTGTCTTTCTTTGATGTGGTCCTGTCATTCTTTGATGTGGTTATCCCATTACTTGATGAGGTAAAACCACGTGACCAATTCGGAAAAACGTTTTCTATTTTTAGATAGATTTCCATGTTGTATGTGCCTTGAATGCGTGTGACCATCCATCTAATTAGTGTTTAAATTAAAGTTCGGGTTACTGTTTGAGCTAAATTTTGAGATAGTTTTCGAATTCAAGTCATGCTTAGACTTAAAGTTCTAGTTATCATTGAATTTCGAGTTGGACTTCAAGTTTGAGTCACAATTAAAAGCAGAGTTCTAGTTACAACTTTGAATTTGAGTCACTTCTTGAGGTAGAGTTTGAGTAAGATTCGAATTTAAGTCTCATTTAGATTTATTAAGATTTCGAGTTGAAAATCGAGCTACTTTATATGTCTTTTTCAGTTCGTAATTAAATTTTCTATCGCGGAACAAGGGCTTTCGCTCGGGCTTCCGAAAATAGGGCTCCGGGATATGAGCACTTAATAAACAATGTTGCCGTATACAAAACGCAACATAGGAGTTGAAATAAAGTTAGATGTGGTGTGATTGCCAATAAGACAACTATCCTCCAGAGTTTAAATGCAGTGGATGTAAGAAATCATACATAGGCAACCGTACAGTCTTCAACACTCCTCATAGTCAGCTACAAAAGGCCACCATGCAATGTGTGAAAAAAAAATTAATTGAAAAAACTAACGGTTTATTTTACAAAAAAAAAATAATATGACACATATGTATACAACGACAACAATTGAACTTCATGCTCCTGAAATGGGGCAGGTACGTTAAGAAATTGCACATGGCGGAGTTTAACATGAATGTGAGCGAACATCGGACTGTAACAGTAGTGTAACAGCACAACACGAGAAGAAAAAAAACCGTTAACTAGACAAAGTGATGCACCCGCACTCCACTCATATAGCCACTTATACCCCAAAAAGGACAAAGTTCAATTTTTCTCCCAAAAGAGTAAAATTAATGAAAAGAAAAAAAACCCTGAACACATGCACACCTTCAATACATGTACAAACAGCTTGCAGAGTGATAAATTCCTAGCATTCAAAATGTAGGGCGAATTATCTGGAAACGCCCTACTTATGCAAGTAAATTTCCCAAAAATGACAAAGTTCAACTTTCTCTCTAAAGAGTACATGTTAATAAAAATTAAACCCTGACCACATACGGCACACCTGCAATATATGTACAAACAGACATTTAAGAAAATACTTCCTAGAATTCAAACTGTTGGAGGAGTTATGCGGAATAACTATATACCCATAATGGGATGGAAAGACGGACGGACGGACAGAGGTTAAACACTACGCCCCCAAATTTCAGTTGCGGTAAAGTAGTGGTGGCTTACAAAACAGTTTCAATTGACTGACTAAATAGATCGGTATGACTGGGTAATTTAAATCCATCGGGGTGATATCGGGTTCCCAGAAAGGTAAGGAGATTCTGTTCAACGTGAGGCACCCGTCGTGTTATTCGCGAAATTACAAACCGAGTGATTTGGTTTAATTTGGAAGTTCACATTCGAGTAAATAATGAAGGTATAATGGTTACGACAACTGAAACATGTTCGTCGTCACATGTGAAACAGATATTCCAAAAACTTTATTTTTCAATTTGTCCGAAATAGATCAGAGAATTCAATTGATTAAAAGTAAAAGAATGATATTCGTATAAATGTTCAAATGGTCATTAACGCTAAAAAAATTCGGAGAATTCTTATTTTATAGCATTACTGCTTTGTCGCTTAGCCGAGCCCCCTCTCCCGATTTCCTGTGACATAAGTGTGAGTTGATTTGAAATGTCACTCAAACTCTTCCTCAAGAAGTGACTCAAATTCAAAGTGGTAACTAGAACTCTGCCTTTAAATGTGACTCAAACTCGAAGTCCAACTCGAAACTCAATGCTAACTAGAACTTTAATTCTAAGCATGACTTGAATTCGAACACTAACTCAAATTTTAACTAAAACACTAACCCGAACTTTAATTTGAACACTTATTAGATGGATGGCCACACGCATTCAAGGCACATACAAAATGGAAATCTATCTAAAAATAGAACAGGGTTTTCCGAATTGGTCACGTGGTTTTACCTCATCAAGTAATTGGATAACCACATCAAAGAATGACAGGACCATATCAAAGAATGACAAGACCACATCAAATAATGAAAAAAACACATCAAGTAGTGTTAAATCGTCAAATGTTGAAACATCATTACGTAATGTTAATACCATATAGAATAGACAAATCATCATTACGAAATAACAAAGCCACATCATGTAGTGAAACAACTACATTACGTTATGTCACATACACATCAAGTAATGTTAAAACCACATTGACTAATGACACAACCATATTAAATAATGGTGAAACCACATCGAGTAATGACAAAACCATATTGAGTAATGACAAAACTATGTCAATACGAAACCATATCGTGTAATATCGAATTATCATTAAGTAATGACTATTCCATATTGCTTTATATTAAAACATCATTACGTAATGTCAAAACCATATTAAGTAAAGACAAAATATCATTAAGTAATAATAAAACAACATAAAGTAATATCAGAGTTCCACATAAGACAGCTGTGGCGTTCCATACAGTTATTATCCATCTTTTTTATGTGTACGAGCGTTTTTGCCATTTGATAAGGGAAATTTCATTTTGAAATGTAGATAAAATCTGAATTTATGAAGTTCAAATGTAGATATATGTCAATCGATGCTTTTCAATCTATTATGATTCTTTGATACATTAGTTTATCGCTTCACTATTTCAATGTTGATTTCTGTAAATATTTTGATTTGATTGCATTTCAATGTTGACAGCGTTTGTTGCTTTATAGCTCGATATTAGATAAATTGGTAAACTTAGCTTATAAACTACAATGCTTTGTTTACATCTTGTAACACTATTTGTTCAATAGTATACATGGTTCATCACAATGATTTAAACTCATTACTCACTATAGAAAAGCTAATAATGATCGACAAAAAAAATAGTATGCATATATCATATTGTTTACAGATTTGAATAATCAAATACTAATCTTACGCCAATATATCATAATTATCGGATTTAATTACATAAGAAAATGTACATTTACTCCTGACGTATTGGCTGAAATGCTACGGCAGGGTAATTATTGCCTGCTTTAGATGCATCTTAAATTATCCGGGTCCTAACTTATATCTTTTTTAAATGTAAAAGCCAAAGATATGTCAAAACCGTCAATGAAGACAATGTGGAAAAAGAAGGATGAAACTGACACATCGTAAAAATCATCGAATTCCTTCTTGGAACCTTAAGAATTTCATAACTAAGTACTATGTGTTAGTTTATTTGTATAGTTGTTGTCACAAATAAAAAGCTTTTGCATTTGCTGATAAAAAAAGGAACACTTTGCATATTTACATAATTACGTATAATATTATGTCTTTTGCAGATATCAGTAAATGTCGAGTTGAATGGAGGCTCGAAACACCAGACGAATGGAATTTAACAGAGATCAAAGAAAATTTAGAAAATTGTTCTCATTTGTTACGACGCTATTTCGAAATAGAATTTGTTTATGTTGGATCTTTAGTCATTAAAACATTAGTACCACAACACATTTTGAATGATAGAGATCAAATGAAAAGGTCCGTACATTTATTTTTGGAAAAGGTTGTAGAAGTTTGTAAAATCAATACAGATGAATCTGCAATCATCAAAGTAGCTTTAATAGTATTTGAGGAATCCGATTATCAAGGTAAGATGTATTCCGACAGTTTACTATTCGTCTTATACTCACTAAATAAAAAAAGTGTCCACATCATGCACATTGATCTTAATGTTACTTTTATAGATCAAAGAAAATTAGTCAGTCGAGGGTGTATCAAATGCTGATGTTAGATAACTTAAACTATCGGTATGGGTACATATTAAGATAACGCTGTTCAATAATCAGTAATTCATTAAGTTAACACAGATCTGGATCACAGACCAAAACTGAGGGAAAACATTAACTATGACATGTATAAGGGAAAATCAACGGAACAACACTATTCTGCAAAAAAAACCCCAAACGTCAACATACATAGAAACGGACTATTTGATAACAACTGATATATTCCTAAATTGGTACAGGACATTTTAAGAAAAACAAAATGATTCGATGAACCTGGTTTTATGGTAGGTATCCCGCTTTGATGGCAAAGTAAAAAAAACTTTCTGAATTGACAACATTACGTGACATTAAAACATTTGTGACGCAATTCTATTGTTGTATCCGTTCTTTAGCGATTCAGCGATTGGACTATTATTTACCTGTAATAAACCATTATGTTACCTTTAGCTGTCCGATATTTTTAAGGATCTTTCTTAAAAATATTGCACAACTAAAGGTAGCATAACTGATTCTTACAGGTAAATGATAGTTCACTCACTGAAATATTTTTTTATTTTTTAACTACCCGAATTGTTTTCATCATGTAAACAAAAGTACAACCAAATATCAAATGACAATTAAAAAAAGTTTTTTAAATTAAAGCCACCTTCCAAAATAATAATATTGTCACTCATTAGAACGGTTTCTTGAGGGGAAAATCACTTTCAAATTGATTTTTGACACTACCCATTCTTATACCACAGCCATTTTTCTCATGTTTTTTGGGTTGTCTCTTTTAGCACTAATTCAATAAGTTGATTATGCTCGTTGTAAGTCTTGTTTTTGTTTGCTTTTATGAATTTCTTTTTTCAAAAGATTTATCCTCGTCCGTCTTTAGGTTATTAAAATTGACCTCTGGTGTTGCTCTAATTCTTCCTAATGTCATTTTCAACTACAATTAAAATGAAAAAAAGCGAGTAAGTAATGATTTTAAAATTTGATAGATCATGTCGCAATACAAGAGCAAGGGACAACCTAAACCTTATTCTGTGTACAAAGTGCGAATCTAGAACTTCCTTCACGAACTAGGGGACTATAAAAGTTTTTCTAATTTTCAGGTTTAGGCGTTGATTTACAAGTTGTTGTTTTTTAAGTCTGATATAATTGCTAAAATGTAAATATAATGCAACACTTCGCTTATGAACGTCGATTAATATGGGAATCAGAATAAAGGAAGACATTACCGCATTTTATCTGTCAAACAAACCAATTGTGTGTCCGATTCGCACCTTGTTAGCAATGATCGTTTTATAAAAGATTTATTTTCAAAAGAAAATGGACACAAAATTTCGTTTCGGTAACATTTAAAAAAGACAAGGGACTCAATACACAAATAAACGAAAAAATAGCGACACGACCTTGCAGAAAGAAAAAAAAAACAGAAAAGGGGGAAAGGAGGGGGTATTTAGGAAGTACCGTTTGGGTAAACAATAACAGTCTCTTGAAAATTCAAACAAAATAATATAACTGATTGCATGTTGTTATCTCTTCATTTGTTCATATTAATTATATATTTGAAATACAATCAACAAGAACCTGACTTAATTTTTCTCATTCACCTAGTAAAAAATGAAACCCGAGAAGAAGCAAGAAATATCAGAGGACTACATTTTGAAGTATACTATATATAAAACCTGCCATTATTAGCTGCTTTGACTATATCATTTTTGTAATCCAGACTGAAATAATGAATCTGAAAAGATTTTGAATTCACATTTGATTTTAATCCAAAGTTTGAAACAACACAATTACTAATAACGACATTTCTTTCTTCGTTTTTGTATTTCAACACTTTATCCATTTTAAAACTCAAACGCATGTCAAGGTGTTCACAGAAACTATGAGCGGAAACTATGAGTAGTCCTTGCGCACGCAAACATTGTTATACGCATACCCTGTGTCTTATTCTTCATGTACTTTCTTTTTGTCTATTTTTTAAGTTAAGCTACTGTTCAAAGGGCCAACCTGTAGGAGATATTTTAATGCAAAGAAAGTGTATTCACAAAACGATTTTCATACTTGATGAAAATAAATTGCTTGCCTTTTCTTTTGTTCTACCTTTTTCGTATTTGTTAAACAATATTTAGTAAGATATAAGCCTCTAACAGTCCATTCTGTAAAAAATAGTCCAATATTTTACAGAAATAATTGTTATCGGCTTATATCCCTTACGGAATATAGTAGCAATAACAGCAAGAACACGACAGAAAGTGAAATACCTTCAAAATTCTGTGAAAAATCATATTATTTTGTATTCAGTAACGTCACATGTTTTCTGTCAAGTTATAAGTGTGTCAGTCAACTTGAATAGTTATCAAATGTACCAGGCTTATAATTTAATACGATAGAAGCGCGTTTAGTTTTGTAGCAATGTATCTAAAAACGATGACATATGTGTTTGTTATACATAAAATTTTAGATATTATATCAGATTTTAGTCTTTCTTTAAATATGCAAACATAGCCATCCATTTGAAAATCTAAAATATAATATTAATAGTTTTAAAAAGAAGGCATTTTCCTTATATTTATATAGCCAAAAATGACGTTTTCGAAATTTACAAAAAAAGAAAAATATAATTGGTGACCCCATTTTGTATTTCATATTCAGGTGTAACTGGATTCAAAATACCAATGTGCCTAGCTAAACCTCCAACAGTTTTCCAGATTATTTCCCACTGTTTTGTAATTTATATAAAATATTGGTGACACATAATGGTATAGTTTTATCTATTCACATTGAGTTCTATTGTCCTAGAAAACATTTTAAGCACACAGAACTAATTTTATTTGTAGTATATTCTATTTTAGAAACAGAGAGTGAAATGAAATATTCGGAAGTCCCACAAAAACGAAAATTTGCAGACAAAGTCGAAGAATGTAAACACTGTCAACAGAAAGATGAAATATTTAATGGCATGAAAAAAAAGATACATGGCAAGTATTATATATAGTGTGTTCTAAGCAAACAGTTTTTCTAGCCATTCTTGTTGATTCTAACTATATGATAACTAATTAATGTCGAACTTGTTTTTAAATCGTCATTGTCGTAATTTTTTCTGACAACTGAGTTTTCAATACAATATAATTTCAATAGTACCTGCTTTCGCTTTTATTATCATTAATATCAATCAGTAATGTTTATTCAGTCAACAATGTAAAATTTGTACTTTGGATTTTGAAAATGAAATAAAGAAATGTCCCATTTTCATTTCAGAAGTTCGCAACGAATTGGAATCTATCGTATATGGTATGTTAACATATCCCTTTCCTAGGCATTTCCATGCACCTTTTTATCAGACAAGCATATACATAATTACGTTGCATCTTTTAACGTTACTAAAGAATACATATTTTGTTTTAGTAGCAGTGAGGATTCTACTTCGTCAAAATTATCTCCCCATTACGTCAGTTCATTCTCACAATCGTAGAAATGGAAGCCATTGTAGCGATGACGCGCTGCCAATATTGCTCTTGAAAACCGATAAATTTATCCACATAGCAAAATTACGATCCTTATATGTCAGTTGTATTTTAAAAGACAAATGTATCTACTATAGCTAATGAGCATCAATTAATTATCTTGTCTGCATTGATACACTTTTAAACTATTGTCTGATCGGTGGTCAGTTGGAATTTTCGAAATTTTTTTCGTAGATATGCATTTTCATCATCCAACTTAAAAGACTGTCGTCAAGTACTTTAGTAGGAAAATAGCTATTCGAACACACCAACTCTGTGTTTGTGATGCATTAGATAGGTATTTCACTTGACCCATATATTTCATCTTTTCGTACTGTTATTGTTTAATGTTATAAAGTCAACCTGTAGCTTTGATATATAAAAATGATAGAATCTGAAGCGAGATGATATATCAAATACTCTTGCTTTGTACGTTTTAAAGACAAAATATACACCTCAAACACTACCTAACATAAAAAGGTGCACTCGATTTTCACATTTCGATACAATTGTTACCCATTTTTGGGAATATTTTCTTGAGACTCATAATGGAAGGGCAGACACGAAAATTACTGAACTAATAGATTTATATGTCCTCCGTCCGTGTAAAAAAAAAATCGGAGGTTATGCATTTTCTACATCCAACTTGATAGATACTCATGTCGTCGACTTGATATCTAATTGTTCTGCATTGCTATGTAATAGATAAATTGAAAACTTATGCAAATTGTGTTTTTAAAATAAAACTCTTCGTAATTGAGAAGAAAATTGTCGTTTTATTTGTTTCTAATAACTTTTAAAATTTTTGTTACTATAGTAATAAAATTGAGAATGGAAATGGGGAATGTGTCAAAGAGACAACAAACCTTACAGTAAGCATTTATTGCCTTCTCTAACAAAGAGCTTCGATTCTTTTGTTCCTTTTCAACTGGGTTTCCGACTGAGTAGCATACACTTTAAATGAATTGAAAATGTGGAAGTCAATCAGCCCGCTATATCAACCAATGGAATGAATGGTAAAGCACTGTCACATTTTTGACTTGGTATAGACAGTGTTCATTTATCCTCACTGGTTGTTAAAAAATTGTTTTATAGGTACATTAATCTCCCACTTGTATGAAATATTCACTAATGTGCTTCCGAATCGTACCTCTAGCCCACCTGCATCACGAAAGGTCAAAGACAAAATACGAAAACTTGTTGCAGAAATATCGAACACAGTCGAGAGTCATAAGACCAAAAAGAACGTAAAAGTAAAGGAACAAATAACAGAGAATATAAAAGAATTGAATTATACACAACTCTACCATTGTATACCACCTATAACTTAAGACATACTATATTGTTTGTGGAGTAGACACTTATTTTTTTTTTTATCTATTTGGTATTTGTACTTTCAAATAGACCTTTTGAGACAAATGACTAGACATGCATAAACAAAACTATGGCATATTATTTTTTGGCCTTAACCCAATCACGTTTTACAAGATTAAAACAGAACAGTTTTGAAATATTAGTATACACAACATCATCAATGTACCTGTATGTAAACTTCAAAGATTCAGCTTCTTGATCTTCTTTGGTTTTTTTTTACACATCTGGCTATTGTTAGAAACTATATGTTGGTGTCTTTATGTCTATTTTGTAATTTTGTCCATGCATATTAGATATATTTTATTTATGAATATTCATTCGTTTCCTTTCAAATCAATTTTAATACACGTATTTCTCTAAGTTACGAGCTACAACTAATGAAAAATTCAAAAGAATTTCTAAATATCCTTAATTAAGAGTTAACATGAACAAAAACAAACTATTTATGTCTTTAGACACTAAAATTTACAATTGCGGCTTCATTATCGATCCTTCTTGGATGATCAACTCTTCAAATGTTTTTTAAGGTTTGGATTCGTCAAATATTTTTGGTTCGATCAGTACTTAACAGATTATTTTGTCGACATCTTATCAAGGAATGTTACATTTTTCTCTTTATTTGGGTAGTTTCACAATTTATCAATTAGAAAATCTCTTGTAGATTCATTTTTAGAAATAAGCTTTTATGTTGAGTCTATTATATCAACGCGTTTTGTGCATGTAAATAATCTCATCATACAAACGACTCAATTCATTTGTATCATATTTATTTTAGAAAAGGAGTATGAAATGCAATATTTTAAGAGGTCTAAAAAGAGCAGATATATTGATCAAACAATTACATGCGACAGCTGCGAGCAGAAATATGAAACCATTTCTGGACTGAAAGAGAAAATATCTAGCAAGTATTATGCCCGCTTTATAGGAATACTACTTTCTCTCTTTTATCAATTTTGATCTTCTAAAACCGTAATCGGCTTATAAGAATGTCAAATATATCTAAAATTCAATTTTAGACCGTCAATCAAATGTTAGACATATTTACAGTGGTAAATTCAGAACTGTTCAGACAATTCACTTCCAGTAAAATAGGATCTATAATGTCAATGTTTAGATACTGTTTCTAGCTGTTCAGATCATGATACTGAACTGTTTGCAAAGGAAGCTAATTTTCTTAAAAATCAATACTGAAATTGCCGCTGTGGATAAGTCTGATAAATGAGATACAATGACTTAATGATGTATTGTTCAGACATTTCAGATTATGGTTAATAAAAATGCATATATGACTGTTCCAGATGTATAATCATTTCCTAGAATTCGTTTTTAATTTGATACTGTTTTATCGTATTTTTTCCAGTAATTATATATAATATAATATGCAAGTCAATAAGCATAAATAGCATGTATAGTGATCATATACGTAAAATATAAGTTGTCTCTTTACTTCTGTTTCACGTGCAATTTATGCATTATTGACTTCCATATTATTCTATATAATTACCGAAAACACGATAAAACAGTATACTTTTTACAATTTAAAAAAAATGAACAGATTCATAGCTCATAAACACTCTAATCTAATTAACAAATGTCTTAACAAATTTAGATTACCGATATCCGTGCTCTATACCGATAGTTATTGTGTACAACAAAAAACATAATATCATGCAACAAATATAAAACTGAAAAACATGAAAAACTTACATACTGTATTTTTCATAATTTATAGAATGCAGATTACCAATGCGACAGAAATATAATCCCGTATGTTTGTATGTATTAACAATTATTCCCTTTAAGAGTATAATTTAAATGATGATTTATGTTTTAACTCGTAGTCTAGTGTTATCATGCATAGACTGATGATTGAAATGATATTCTGTAAAAGTTATATCCCTTATTATGAAATTGTTTGAGAGGATACAAGATAGTAAGTTTAAAGTTAAAATGTATATCATAAACCGTCATAAGTTAACACAGTTGTCAGTGGTCAAATAATAATCTACAGTTAGAACAATACATAGGGTGACATCGGAGAAATAGGGCATGTTTTATTTTGAAATTTGATAATGTTATCTTTTTCCTCTAGATGTAGGAAAAGAATTGGAATCAGTCGTCAACGGTATGTTAAATTATGCATCTGTGTAAATGAATTATCTGTTATAAATACCTGCAACGACATTATATAAGAATAATTTGTTAAAACATTTAATAGAATAACACAAGATACCGACTGAAAGCTAGATCGGAGAAAAGTAACACTATGACACATATTATTTTCTTCCAGAATACATATCATTGACCCTCGACGGATGAAGTAAAAACTAATCATAAAAATTCAGAGAACACAATAACCTTATACACTACCAGCAAATATGTACAGACTATCGATTTATGCCTTTTAGTAGCTGTAAAGCAATTCATATTTTTCAATAATTATCTGATGGTTGCGGACTGTTAACTTTATCATGTTTATCTTGCATGAAAAGAATGGATTACGAAAAAAGTGATACGTCATCTGGTTAGGTTATTCAGAATAATGAGACGATAATTCGACGTTTCAGTAGGCTATTCTTTTGATCAGTGATGATTTTCAAAGGCCAAAGACGATTTAAATTTCGTAAATTGCAACATGTATATATATATGGTTTCTCGAATTATATATAAAACACATTCATTTTTCACCTAAAATTGTTCTTTTTGTCATATTGTATTTCATTTTGAAGCGTGTAAAGTGATAACATGTTAGTTGTGACAGTTTGAGGCCGGAACAAGACACATGACTAGACCAATGATTTGCTTGAAATATTTTCTCGTTATAAAATTCGTATACTGTGACTTCTTTATTTTACGTTGGATATCCAATTTTTTTGGATTCACGGGCACAGAAGAACCGCCAAATAAATGTTAAACGAATTGCTGATTTTTCATCAGGTTGTATGCAGACTTTTGTAAAACATGATATCGAATGTCAACAAAAATATTTTTAATAATCAACTAAAAAACATGAATTCACAGTTAATAGCAAAGTTCGCAGAAGGCGCGTTAAGAGTTTAATTGAACTCAAGTTGTAAAATATATACATCATTATGTGAACAAAAACTGTGAACTAAATGGTAGACTTGTATAATAAAATAGCTTTTAAGAAATGTTTTCAGAATATCATAAGAAAAGATAGGGTCGCCATCATTTTTCCCTGCTAAATCTTAAAAAAAAAAGAAAATCCGTGTAGATTCGTTAAGAAAATGTAACATAAAAAGTAAAATCACAAAAATACTGAACTCCGAGGAAAATTCAAAACGGAAAGTCCCTAATCAAATGGCAACATCAAATGATAAAACACATCAAACAACTGTCATATTCGTGACTTGATACAGGCATTTTCAAATGTAGAAAATTGGGGTTTAAACCTTGTTTTATAACGCGCAACCTCTCTGGTGTATGAGAGTCGCATCAAATTCCGTTTATTTTTACTACGATGAGTGAACAAAACAGATATAATCGGTAAAATAGTCAAAATATGGTTACAGCAGGCATAACTGTATTAATATCTCAAAACAAAACAAACAAACATTTACAAAAAAGCACAAAAAGCATATATCAAATTAAAAAACACATTTATTGTTTCGCGTGGTAGGCATCAGAACATGTAAACGTCATATAGGAAGACATTTTGTTGTTCAATGTATATTCAAAACAATTATAATTTCAGATGGGGAATAGTGGTGTGCAGGGTTAAAAAATCAAAAGTTATGTTAGAATTAATTCAAGAAACAGACCGAGATTTAAAATTATCCAGAAGTTCTTTAGAATTTTTAAGAATCCATATATCTTTAATACCACTACGCAAGTAAACCAATTTTGTCGTTTGTCGTTCAAAGTATTATCAAATATATAAAAGAACAAAAACATAATGACATAATGACATCCCCTTAATACGCCAACTTGAAAACATTGATAACAAGTAAAAATTATTTATGTTTGTATGAATATTAGTAATTATAAGATAAAATCTAACTAATTTAATCATCAGAATGAAAATTCACATCAGTTTATTGCATTCCTGATTCAAAATTTGTTGATTTGATTGAAAATATGGAACTATTGTGATATGTTATTTTACAATCCAAGATGGCGAAAGACATACTACATTAAGCGTAGAACACTTATCAAAAGCATATAGGACATATTACTTGACAGGTATTTGCATTTAGGGCAATAAGCAATTTATAGTAGGGACCTACAAATGTTCAGATGGTGTTGAATGATGAGTAACAATGACAAAATTGTTTACTAAGACGTAGAATGTATAACTTCTTTTTATCAGTATTAATAACTTGAGAATTGAATTGCGAGTATTTATCTTTCTTCTTAATCCTAGACACTTGCTTATTACTTAATGTTTTTCAATTTCTAAATTATTTCCAAATTCAATATTCGAATATCACCATGGTTCAAACATTTTTTCAAATGAGAATCAAGAGACCATTTAGGATAACATCAAGTGTTACATAAAGATGCGAAATGACATGTAATAACCTGAAAACAATTTTCAATTCATTGCAAACAATAGGTGTATGTCCTTTTTCAAAACATCTATAACCTCTTTTTCGTGAACGTTGTACCGGTCATAGTGGTCATATATAGACTTTCATTTGTAAAAAAATCATGTTGAAGGGGTTTATACTTAAATATATTTTATACTGACCTATGAAGTAATTGATTTACTATGTAAAGAAAAAAATAAATGAAAAAAAACATACCAAAGGGATAACCAATAAATTGAAACCAAATTGGCAATTTTAAAAACACGAAAAACTACAAACATAAGTACACAAAATACAATATAAAAATTCATGACTTATCAACAGGAACCATTAAAAGTTTAAATACTTAAACGTTCTTGGCATACACACATGATAAATGTTGAAGATATGTCGCACTGCCCTATATTTTTACTTTTCAAAACATTCTATAACATATGAGCTGTCCATTCTAAGATATACATTTTTATGAAATTCTATAGTAAAAGTTGTCAGTTTTTAGCCTTAAAAGAAGTTCCTATGTGAAATTGCATTGTCCCGATTAACAGAAAAAAAGAAAAATTACAAAAATACTGAACTTCGAGGAAATTTCAAAATAGAAAGTCCCTAATCTTATGGCAAACCAAAAGCAACCTACAAGCTAGCTATTTAAGTAGATTTCATCTACCATATTCTTCATTGGTAAATCCCTGCAACAAGTCAGAAATATGACAGTTATTTTCCATTCGTTTAAATGTTTGAGCTTTTAATTTTGCCATTCGATGACTTTCCGTTTGAATTTCATTGGAGTCTGCTCTTTATTCTACATAGAAAGAAAAAATTCTATATATTGCAACTTATAAATATCCCGAATGAAATTAGGCTGTACTATTAGTAAGAATTCGATGTACCATATGTTACATTTGTACACATCATTTGCAGAACAAGTCGATATGGATTTGCTTGGAAAAAAGGCACAAGTAGCAATAGGTATGTTTATTATACCTCAGTTATCATTTTCTATATAAACTCATTACAATATTTTGACTATGTTTTGACATTGCAAGCGTTTAACTATTGGAACTGTCAATAGTTTCCAACTATTGGATCTCGATGAAACTATTTGAACGCAAGCATCATTATGATTCGAGGAATTTCTAATGCAGATACGGGTTTGGAGGATTTTGAAAATATCGCGGGAGTTAGGACGTCACGGTTTGCCTATTTTATCTAGGTTTGACGTCAGTACAGAACGTAGCCGTAACGAATGTTTTGAAGAAAACTTTTAACAATATAGTTTGGTTTCTGTTTTTTATGTAATGATCATATATTTCCCCGATATTTATTGTCTGTTTCTTCTTCGATATAATAAAACACTTACTGACTGGATTTTCGTGAAACAGTAAGTTTATTGTCCCCTCGGATACAAATATTGCCCTCAGTTGCACCTCGAGGACAATAAACATACTATTCCACTCATACTTTTGCTGCTTTCGTCTCTCTTTTAATTAATCTACATTTTAACTTCAAGCCAAACATGTTTCCTTTTTTTCAATCTGATAGTTATTTTTTTTGGGTGTTTTAACACCACTTTTAAGGACTGTTTTTGGGCTACTTCGTTGCGGCCAGTTTTATTGGTGGAGGAAGATGAAGTGCCCAAAAAAAACCCACCAACCATCGATAAGAAAACTGACAATCCTAGTCAATTAGAATGGAGTCGAGTGCCCCCACACGAGTGGTGTTCGAACTCACAACTTCAGTGTTGACTGACTAGTGATTACAGTAGTGACTACTTAGATCACTCGGCCATTGAGGCCCCAATAAGATAGTTATATGACAAGAAACACACATATCAATAGTTTATTAATCCAGTTTCTTGCTTTATGGTATACTTGATTATGTTTTTGTTTTATCAGTACAAAAATCAATAGACCTGCATCAGCGCCCTACAAATAAGCAGCTCGCCCATTTGAGCCGAATGTTAAGCATTGAAAGCTGTAAACAATTAGTCATACATCTTGAGGTGTCCGAAGATACGATAAAGTCTATTTGGGATGACTACAAATATCACCTTGATGATTATAAATTCATGATGTTATGGAAATGGAAAGAGAGTAGCAGTTGTAGTTCTCTACAGGATTTATTAGGGGCAATTAAAGATATAGGTGAAGATGACCAGAAAATATATCAGGTACGAGGACGCATATTAATTTGGAAAATGTTATCATGGTTATTGCATATAACATATGATTTTTAACGAAAAACAAATAGCAATGTGGACATTAAATAAACAATTTAGTAAAAAAGATAAACCACGCCATGGTAGAAATTATCACTCGGAACTATAGATAGTAGGTTTAACTTAGTTTTACAAGGCGAATATCAGTAACTCCTCCTTGGATGATACAATTCGCGTTGTCCAAGTCCAGTGAATCTCACACTTCTCACAGTAATTATTAAAGAGAAAAACTAAACTGTGGTCACTTGACATTTGTGGTATACAGATTAAGGCAATTCGTAACCTACAGTTTTGTATTAATACCGGTAACTAATAATGATGTTATGAAAGATGGATAATGATCTAAAATTATAAAATTTAATCTTTTGTATAAATTTGTGAAATGGAAATAACAAAATGAATGAAATAACCATTTATCTGTTTTTTTCTTCTACATCCGTCCAATTCAAATATAGTGGGTTTATATGCGTTTACTTTTCTACATTGGCTAGATGTATAGGGGGAGGGTTGAGATCATATAAACATGAATTTTTGCGCCTGTCCCAAGTCAGGAGCCTCTAGCCTTTGTTAGTCTTGTACTATTTTTAATTTTAGTTTCTTGTGTACAATTTGGAGTTTAGTATGGCGTTCATTATCATTGAACTAGTATATATATTTGTGAAGGGGTCAGCTGAAAGACGCCTCCGGGTGCGGGAATTTCTCGCTGCATTGAAGACCTGTTGGTGACCTTCTGCTGTTTTCTGTTCTAGGGTCGTGTTGTTGTCTTTTTGACACATTGCCTATTTCCATTCTCAATTCTATTATTGTTTTACAGGTTTTTACAAAAGAAGAATTTCCAAAAGGTATGATACAAGTAAAAAATGTAATCACAGTAGGTCTTTGTGGTTTTTATGAGAAAACACATAAATATTGTTTTATTTACAACATATGCACAATGTGAAAACATTATAACATATATAAGTTATGAATCAAAGATTTCAAAGCGAAACGGAATGACAAACATTTTTTAGAATTAAGCCATCTCCTTTTACTTGATACTTGGATTGTGAACTTGCCAAAAATAAAACAGATGTCGATCATACAAAATCGATTGTATTTGACAACGCCGTGTGCATGGCAACAAAGAAAGAAAACAACATCAAACAAAAGCCAACATAGAAAACTAAAGATCGAACAATATAAGTGCTGACAAATAGTATGTCATGTAAAGGTGCCGTACGAAATGATATTCATATCCTTACCTTGTCATTTCTTTGAAAAACCCTATTCGTTTTCAGATGATCCAATGTATCTTAATCATGTTAATATACAAATCTGATTTTCACAGTGGATATATTTTGTAACGCATTACAATTAATTCAAGTCTCTGCTGTGCAAAGTGCTAAGTTAAAACATGCAACCCCCCCCCCCCCCCCCCGAAATCACGGGCATTTAGAGCGTAGTTAAAAGTATATATTAAACTGTTGTATGTTTCTTTTATGACTGAAGAAAGTCAAGACAATTGTCAAAGTATCTAAAACATAAACTGATGTCATTAGAATATTTTGAATTTTTCACCAGTGCAAAATATTGGATGTTAATATAAAGGAAAGGTTTGATACCAGTTCATGTAGCTAAGGCACCCAAAATTGTTAAACTGCCAATAAAACGACCCAGACCATGGGAACATTTTCAAAATATATGGCTTGCATGAATTCTTTCTTTAGAAGAACATGATTAAGTCATGATGAAGTAAGGAATTACAAATGTAAGGGGTGTTTATAAATTTATCATAATTCTGCGTACTTTTGAACAGTCTTAAAAGGAGGTATTGTCTATTACTTAAAACTCCATCCGATGAGAGAAACAATATCCGGATGCCATATTTTCCTCCCAAAATAACTGAAACGCGAGGATGACACTTCTCATTAAATAGTACTGAATAACACCACTGTCACAAAAATCTTACGCCTGCTAGAAAATATATGTATGTACTTGTTATATATAATTTAAACAGTTCAAATCAAATACATAGACCAAGTATCATTTAGTGTGGACTAACACGTAAATCACAACAATCAAATGCTTACAGTGAATGTATACCATGGTAATACACTTTACGTTATAAATCACATTTATTAACTGTAGTAAAGCATATAGAAAAGAAAAATGTGGTATGATTTCCAATGAGACAGCTCTTCACAAAAGACCTGATGCCACAGAAATAAACAGCTATAGGTCAGTCTACAACCTACAACAATGAACAATGACCATACCACAAAGTCATGCATCTGTTTTCAAATGAATATAATATTTAAAGAACCTTGACAAATAACAGGAACAGGAGTTTTATTTTGTATTACTGTACATATATAGCAGAACACACTGGCGACATCTAGTACATATGTCTTGTTCTAGCCTCGATTTTTTGAAATCACATTGTCATCTGATAAAGTCGTGCAGATTATAAGGTACACAGTTTTCTTTACCTTCAAAATCGTTATTTTAAACCCATCCTGGTTTTACTACCAAATATGTTGACAATAAAATTTTACGACAAACGTTCAGCTTCCCAATTGTGAACTTTCAATTTCCTTCTGCCTGCATACGGAGTATATAACTCTCTATTGATACCTTATGACAGTGGTGTTACCAAACAACATTTGATTGTTTGCTAATAAAATCAATAGTTATGCCAATTAGAACAATATTTAATGATATAATTAAAATGTTTATCCTGATCGTATCTAAACTTTCGGACATAATCAGCAACAACTTCTCCAAAAATCAGGTAGTTTTATCCCACTTAAGATAAATTCCTATTATTCAAAATTTCAATATACACATCGAAGTGAAAGAATAATATTTCTAAATGACAAACACTTGATCATGTTAATCAAATATGGCAAAAACTGTGCAATTAATGTAAAATTGGACCCGACAGGAATCTACCAATTCTTCTTAAATGTGTGAATTCAATGCGACTGTCATACATAGGAGATATTTAGCTAACAATTACACCATTTCCAAAGACGGTAACGCAAATAAATGTTCCAAATCAGGAATATGGCAGTTGTGTTTTATTCGTTTGTTGTAATCAAGCTTTTAATTTTGTTATTTGATAAAGGACTTTTTGTTTTGAATTTCCCTTGGAGTTCGATATTTTTGCTACTTAACTCTATTTACTTTGTTTCAGGTATTGCTAAACTGCCTCTTAATGACATTCCGAAGCCATTGTTCTTAGAAGAATTGGGTACATGTATTGGCATCAAATCCTTCCAATTAGCAATTGAGCTTGATTTTGATATTGATGAAATTCATCGCATACGTTTGGAATCAAATCGTAACTTGCGCGATGAAACACGAGAAATTTTAGAGCGTTGGGTTTTACGTAAAGATGTTTCTTTGCGTTCACTTGTTGAAGCATTAAACAGAATTCAGAGAGGGATGGACTGTGTCTATAAACATTACGGTGATTGAAATACTATGTCCAATACCAAACAAAATGGTGTTTTTAATATCTGTTATACATGTAAGGTTTCCTCTTCTTTAATAGTTGCTATACATTCAAATTTGTTGAAATAACTGTTGTTTGTAGGTTTTGTTTTAGTATAACCAGCTCTTGAATTATAAGCTCTACTGACTTAACGATGAGGCAGCTGTTAACGACCATTCAATGGTCAGTCTTCGATCAGACACCGATCAGTAAGGTTTTTAGATATTTTCTACTAACGTATGAGTTTGTTTATCTGATAGGACTGCTAAAAAACTAGATAAATTTTTTAGTATATATATATCGGAATATTGCTGATGCGAAATGAACTCATGTCACACACTGATGTTTTTTCATCAGCATTGAAATAAGTAACATTAAAAAAAGGTATACAAAAATAATTCAATTATTTAACTTGTTTAAGTGTTTTTCCCTTTTCACCTTTGAGCGTCACATCATATACTAATATTATACAGATCTGACGTTTATTCATAGAAATAATTTTAAACAAATTAAGGTGACGGTTACCGCCACTGACTAAGGTAACGGGTGTGTAACTACTTAAAGGGAAAAAAATAACTTGTTTTCTCATTGACAATCACTTCATAGTAATATAGCTGATTGCTTGTATGTAGTTCTAGTCATTTAGTGACTAATTGTGGAAACCACAACTTTAGAATAGTTGAATTCAGACAAGTTATGGCAAAATCTAATGAGGAAAGTGAACCAAAATTAGTGTCCTATACAGAAAAAAAGAACACAGACCCTAACACAATTGAACCCTCAGACATGGTTAGAGTTAAACCTGTATTTACATCGGAATCATATATCAAAGCAACATGTTGGCATTACCTTTCTGAAGTCCCCAGTAACACCATCTGAGAAGCTTCACGACAAAGAGAATGATTTTACTGCAAAGAGGTCCAAAACAACTGATACCTAATTATATACATACCTGCAGTAATTTTACCTGTGTTTGTATCACAATCAAATACACAACAATATGAATATAATGATGTAATATATTGATATTTTATTATCATTACATGTACATGTATCATTTATCCGATATTCAAAACTTAGTTGACCATAAGACTTTAAGTCATCATTTAATTTTATATCACTGAATTAACAGTCTGCATAACAACAACTACATGTATCCTGTCTCAGAAGATATCTACTTTCCTTTTGAAACTATGCACATATGCTCATGTCCAGTGGAAGCAGCGCGTGTACAATCTCAAAATCTTTAGAACGTTTTTCTATTATTATAATTCTTTGTGTCTTTTTTGTCATTCGTTGTATAGCTGCACAAGTACCGTCACCTCACATTTATCTTCCCAAACAGCATTCCTGAAACATTCCTGCACAATTGTAATAAATCCGTGAATAGTTTTGATTAACACGGACATTTGAATATCATCTGTGAATCTCTACACCAAACCCCAAAAGCACACCTACAAAAATCAAAACAAAGATCGATTATTATAATTCACACAAAAACATTCATAAGTTACACAATACAAATATTGATCATAGACATATTAGTATTTAACTTAGCTTATCAAGTAGCCAGCAATAAAATTCAATTACATTGGATCTTTAAATATAATATATCTTGTAAATAGTAGTCCAGTATGTATTTCATATTAAATAAAAAAAACATTAATTTTTTTTTTTATATTGTGTTGATTTTAGAGTCATGTTTTTTCTATCAGTCTTTGTGGATATTTTGCTATTGATTGTATTTGTATGTATATTTACAAACTTAATGAGCCCTAAATAAAAAAATTCGGACACAGAGGGGTCTATATCTCAAGTCACATTGACCCAAATTATGATCTATTATTGAGGTCAATAACTAATAATCATGACATTATGGTTGTACATAGACGTACATATAGAAAGAATTTAATACTGGAAAATATGTCAATTAAAAAAAACAATAAAGCTAGGTAAAGATAAAATCTTAAATTCAAGTTTATATATGGATTTACACGATTAACTTGCTTTCAAATTGAACAGAACTCCTTAATCAATCATTCTATGAATATGTGTATTATAATTCCTCTTATTTATTTCTGATATTTTTTTCAAATGCAATTATTGATTAACCACAAAATTCATATTTTTCTTAAACAAAATCAAGATCTATTTTCTCAGAATTTCCCTGTAAACCCCAAGGTTTCAAATAGGACAAAAAAACGTCTGTTATTACATGTAGGCACAGTTTCCAATCCTTATTAGATGGATGACGATAATTTAGTTCTTTTAAAAAGATATTGGTATTTAACGATGCTGAGGTACCCCTTATGTACATAGTCATATGAATCACATTTAACATTCGATGATGCACCATCTCAAGTTGAAGGAGCATGACTTTCGATACTGACGTTTGATGTAACTGAATTTTAATCAAAAAGTCAGTTGTTTGTATGGTTACAAAATAATAGGTGGTTCTATGTTAACATTGAACGACTACATTTCTTCCTAAGTGACGTTTAAATTTTCTGACATCAGAAACACGAAGCAATGCATGTGTTTTAAATTTGATAGATGTTTTAATGCTTTTTTTATAAAATTGTTCGTTTTAAGATTGTAACACAGTGATGACTGCTGTATTATTTATTATGTCTGTTTTGTTCACGCATCGTTGTGAATATAACGGAATTTGATGAGACTGTTGTACAAGTGAGAGGTTTATAAAACAAGGTTCAATCCACCATTTTCTACATTTGAAAATGCCTGTACCAAGTTAGGAATATGACAGTTGTTGTCCATTCGTTTGATGTGTTTTGTCATTTGATTTTGCCATGTGATTAGGGACTTTCCGATTGAATATTCCTCGTAGTTCAGTTTTTTGTGATTTTACTTTTTTTCAACAAAACGATAACATGGAAGGAACATTGTATAAGAACACAGTGCAATGTTCATAAGAGTTCACAGATAATACTTTAACAAAGATTCATTTTAAGATTTAGATCTTAAGTTTAGTCCTGAACTTAAACAGGAGAACTCTAGATTTCCTCACGTCAGAATATATTTGCATAGTAATTTCCCAAACACAAGGCCTATATGGCCTTGAAAAAATAACCAATCGACTCTATTCTGTTACGCCGTTCCTCAATTTATGTAGTTAGTTTGATTATATTCTTAATCTGTTTATGTGTTCCAGTCCAGCAGGATTATTCATCTTTAACCTTATTAGAACGTTAAAACATCGTATCATCGCTACCTTTCCCTCTCTCCCACGTAATCGTTACAGGAAAACTGCAAGGTCATTACGATCACGAGGAACATTTCGTTGAGACGTCATCTTGGACACAATTTGTTAATTATATAACATTGTATTTAAAGCCTTCAAATTGCCTTTCGTATAATTCAATCTTTTCTCCGTGAAATACTGGAAGACGTTTAACCGTTCTCGAAAGTACAACATTTAACCACAAGCATTTCTTATGTCAATTTAGTCTCAAAGATAAACTTTTAATGAATCGAATGGTGTATGGAACAAAAAAATTGAAACTGAATTGACAGAGAAATTAGGGTTTTAAGCGGAGAGGTGAAAAATGTAGTTGGGTACCTTCTCGTAAATATACGTTGATAGTGGGTCTTCGAATGGATAGAAACAAGTGCCTGTGCATTTAACGGAATCAACGGACTGTGCGATCAATTGTTTTGGACATTTCATACACTAGAAACATGAATTCAACACATTGTAAAATTGTATTTTATTTGTTTTTCAGCTTTTTACCATATGTCAGATTGGTTCATAATAAAAGTATCAGCCCCTGATAGTCTTTTCTGCTTGAGCCCAAATCGTCGGTTATACTTAATGGTCAGGCCATTACAAACTCAATGAACTACAATGCATTGTGGGCTACTACTTGTTTGTTACCACTTGAAAACACGTGTAATTAGTGGAAAAAACTATCAACTAATATAGTGTCTGGGATTCTCAAAATAAATGTTTATTTTTGTTCTGCGAATATGTTTATTGTAAAATATATAACAATATCGTCAATTTGCATACTCAGATTATAAAAGTATTGTTTACGGGCTTCACTATTCGAATTTCTTTTTCGTATTGTAAAAGTAGTTGAACAGGTTTTTTCCCCATTGTTATGCATTTACATTGTACCTGTGCAATAATTTCACAGCGTAAAACTGAGATTTAAGATGAAGTTACCACTGTTCCGCTTGAAAAAAATTGAGCTCTTTTCAACCTGTATAATGTCATTCCAAAAACATTTCTGCCTCGAAAAACACGAAAATTGGCACTGAAACACTTCTATCTGTACTGGATGTGTAAACTTTTTATCAGGATCTGAACTAAAACTAAGAACATCATAATAATCAGTATGATAAAAATAATTGTTATCAAAGCGGGTACGGTAAACAGCTTAACATATTTTGTATAGTTTCATTATCGATAAAGTCCGTCTGTTGCCAGTTTTATCCAAAAATATACCTCAGAGGTATTTTTATCGTTCGGCTGCTGTTCTTTTGACGTATGTGCAATACCTTCATTTATTTAAATCCTCCAATTCACAGTGAGTGCCATATTACCCTTTTCTAATATGACGTGCTTCTTTCGCTTTGTGAACAAACTCATGTTCTAAATCTAATAAAATGTGTTTGCACATGCGTATATTGACTTCTTCATAATAATGAATTTGATCAAATTATCATGCACTTAATATATTTCCTTAACTTTAAAACACTTTCAAACTCTTAAATGGCTGTTCAAACTTCCCCCCTGAAAAATCGCAGTGCCAGCCGTTTGCTTCTTTACAAACAAAAAAGGGAGGTTCATGGCAGAGCCTACACGAACGCTTTTACACTTATACTTATCGGACACAGAAATTACCTTAATTGTCAAATTTCAGAATCGAAATAATTGATGCAAGCTAAACTTTATTGTAGTTTCAACATGGGTAGGCATTATATTCGTGATTATTTTTGCCCGAGCTATTTTAACATAGGTAGGCATTATATTCGTGATAATTTTTGCCCGAGCTATGAGAAAAGTTAAAAAACTACAATAAAGTATAGCTTGCATCAATTATCTCTTAATTCATTTTTCCTATAACGAGTTTTGTATATAAGAATAAGAAGATGAGGTATGAGTGCCAAATGAGACATCTTTCCATCAAAAAAAAACAATATAGTAAAGTAAGCAATCATAGGTTCGATGATGAAAAGTAATATATAAAGGGACCAACAATTACTTGTCTAAAACAATAAAAAACAAAACAAAACAAAAACAACGGCCTTATCTTATATACAAAAGGGGAAGAAATTTATCCAATAAATAAAAGAAATATAAGAGGTATAGATCCAACGCTGCATTTTCACAAAACATATCAAAGTTCCCACCTTGTTGCACATAAACATGGGTAACATCATTAATGATTTTATTAAGGTTGGCAAATGTCCGAGTCCGTTTAAAAACTACAGTTGCTTTTTTTACTACCTCCAGAACAAAGGAAATAGTTTGAAAGTCCCACATACTGAAATATGGCAAAAATCAATACTTATAGATTTTGTTAGCACTGTCATGTATGTTAATATTTCATAATGGAAAACCGCTTATTTTACGAATTAAAAATTCAAGGATAACTCATTTTCTTTAACAATCTATACGAAAGTTGCTGCCCTCATGAATATTAGCATCGGCTGTTATCGACGGCTAATTTTACACTACTAATGTAATTGTGTTTTTCACTGTTGTTTTGTTGCTGTCTGGTGGACGAATACAAGAGTCTCCGTGTCATCATCAAACATATTAATGGCTATATATCGGGTAATTCAAACTTTTGTTTTTTTTCACATAGAAACAACTCTTCGGTAATCTGAGCATGGCACGAATTCTTTATATCACGAACTAAAAATGTGGATACAAAAAATGAAAAACTAAGCGAAATTGTTAATCCCGCATTGAACGAACAAATGTGTTGTATTTCAGTAATAATACGTGTTCTTGGTTGATTGTAAACACGTAGTAGTCCACAATGCATTGTTACTCCTTTTGTAGATTGGTCAAGAACCCAGGTAAAAATAAATTGCGTCTCACGTAAATGAACGATTACATGTGCGATGATATAAGTATGATAATAAATGCATTTCCAAATAAGGTAATGTTCCCGACCTGTAAAGTAAATTAAAAAACAACAACATACAAGCCTAGCAAAGGCCAGGGGCCCCTGACTAGGGATAGACGCAAAAATACAGCCGGGTTAAACATGCTTAGTAATAACTCAACCTTAGCTAATCTAGCATAAATAAACACACAGAAATATACACACAGTAAATCTCAGTTCAAAAGAAGTTGTTCGAGTCCGATGTCAGAATAGCTAACCAAAGAAGTTAAGCAAAATGACCATGATACATAAATTAAAAAAGGCCTACCAGCAGTTTCTGACATGTCAACTCTAGACCTCAAATGTACTAATGGAAATGTTATGTCTTCAGCATAATTTTGCACATTTCAGAACAAATACCTCCCGTTAGGAGTTTCGTATGATACCATCATAAACATATGAGAACATAACCAGCATCATGCATACACTTGGTTTTACAATAAGTAGGTTTATTTCCGATGCAAACACCCTGAGTGAATCGATATTGATATCAACATATCAAAATATGCCATCTTTATTAACCTGATAACAGTACCGTTTATTTCTATATCCCTTTTTAAAATTCATTTGATAACCACTGGCTTCTGACTATGAACTTCACATTTCTTTGTAGCAACATACCTGCAGCACTTGCATACGGACTATCTATAATACTAAAATTACGAGGTCCAATTTGTCAGCCGTCATCACGTAAAAACTACGAATCAAAGAATTCAGCTTTATATATAACTAATATAGTACAAAGCTGTAGATTAGAAATTACACCACTCCAGGCCCTTTTGTTTTCCACGTAATTAATATGCCAACAATTAAGAAGTTCCGGGTCGAGTCCGATACTGATACCAATAGTATATTCAACGGTTACCTATTACCTTATCTGTACGTTCCGCATCTAACAGGTGCACCACCAAACGGTGTATTTAGGATTATGCTATATACACGGATCATAATCACAGGGTTGACAATACTAAATTCAATCATTGTCAAATTGTTACCTATTGAAGTATTTTAATCAGTAAGACTTTCTATGATACCAATACGAATACTAAAAATCAGGACTAAAAATAAGGTGTATATAGGAACCGTTTTCAATTTGTTACCGGGCATGACATAAAACAGTGAATCAAAAATTCAACTGTATTTATAACTAACATAGGACAATGCTGTTGATTAAAAAATACTCCATTCCAGGACCTTTTGTTACCAATAACTGATAAGTTCCAGTTCGACGGGTTCAAACAGAAAGATTTGAAAGCAGAGAAAACTGTGTATCTTATAATCGGCATGACTTTATCAGACAAAAAAAATATACTAAAATAAGGCTTGCGCATAGTTATATACTTCAATTCAGTCACGGACCCGCGATATCATGGGTGTGTTCTAGTATATATATTGACGAGATATTGCAGAGCTTGAATTTCCCAACATGAATTCCTTCATATAGGTAGCTTCTCGCTATTCAACCAACATTTCCAAGTGGTGAAGTTGAAATCGTACCTTCGTGATATTCACAGACGTCATCAAGAGTTCTTTGAATGTTATGAAATATCCGTTTCACAGATGATATTAGATTTGTTCTAATTGTCTTCGCTGAAAAACAGTCCACATTTTAGTGAATGCGACTACTGAATTACACTTAGTACCGGTGTGTACAAACATAAGCAACACTGACGGATGCCACATGTGGAGTAGGATCAACTGCCCTTCCGGAGACCACAGGATCATCCCCCGTTTTTTTGTGGTATTCGTTTTGCGCTGTCTTCGTTTTTCTCTGTTGTGTTTTGTGTACTGTTGTTTGTCTTGTTTTCGTTTTTTTTCATGGTGTTGTCAATTTATTTTTTACTTTTTTGAAATTTCTATTTGGTATCCTTTGCCTCTCAGAGGCAAAGGATACCAAAATTATGGTTATATCAGAGAATGACAGTCCAACATTAGAGATAATGTATTATATACGACGCTGTTGTCTATATTCAACTTCATCAAGAACACCCAAAAGGAAAGCCAGGAATGCACAGATACACAAGGTGATATGTAGTTTTGAATAATGGTTACACTTTTTGGGTAAATGTTTTTAATTAGCTATAACAAATAAAAAGTCAAGACATGCATGGAATAAACAGTGACGAAAGATACCAGAGAGATATTCAAACTCTTAGTCGAACACAAACGGGCAATTCCATGGCTAAAATAGAAAAAAAAAAAAACGACCAACCGATAAACATTAGTACACAAAACACAAGAAAAAATTGAAGGGTGAGCAACACGAACTCCAACAAAGGGGGCGAAAGATACCAAAGGGACAGTCAAACTCATAAATCTATAACAAACTGACAACGCCATGGCTAAAAATGAAAAAGACAAACAGAAAAACAATAGTACACATGACACAACATAGAAAACTAACGAATAAACCACACGAACCCCACCAAAAAACTAGGGGTGATCTCAGGTGCCCCGGAAGGGTAAGCAGATCCTGCTCCACGTGGCACCCGACGTGTTGCTTATGTGATAACAAATCCGGTAAAAAGTCTAATTCGGTAGGTCACATTAATTAACAGGAAGGGGATTGTAGTTACGACGTAAGGAACATATCCGATATCATTTGAGAAACGGTTATTCCATAACGGTCAACCAACTCGTGATGGCGTCCGTAAAATTTACGAAGGAATGATTTCAACTTCACCATTTGGAACTCTTGGTTTAATAGCTTCCTTGTGAGCAGCAACCCTCTATCAAGACAATCATGATAGGAAATGCAAGCACAAAAATATCGTATCAATTGGGAGATGTATACCCCGTATGCAGGTGCTGCTGGAATGTTGCTACTTAGAAATGGAAAGTTCACATTTGGAAAGCTGAAATCACCATGAACAAGAAAAGGTATAACGAATCTCAGGCTCTCTTAAAAGGGTACGCAATGCTGCTCTTCGTGTAGCATTCGTCGTGTTGCTAATGTTAGTACAAACCCAGTAATAAATCTAATTCGATTGATAACATTCTGAAAAAGGGATTTGTAAATTATAGTGAGAATTAGGAATGTATCCGTAATAATCTGTGAAACGGATTTTTTTCTGTTAACTTCGTTCCCTTCTTCCTAAGAAGAAAGAAATAGGCAGTTTGCATTTTTGTGGAGTACACAACTGCTGATACCGTCTCGGATAATCCAATGTTTGTTTGCGAATAAGTAGAAAATGAAGCTGACTCTTGTTAATTTGTATCAAGGTTATTTATCATCCTTTATTCATATAATTCGATTGTTCTGTGATTTATGTTTGTGTTATTTTGATTAGCAATTGTGTTGGTTTTTGTCACTTTAGAATAACATTTTAACAATTTTTCACATTGATTAATGGCTTTATGTATGTGCCTGTCCCAAGTCAGAAGCCTGTAATTCAGTGGTTGTAGTTTGTTTATGTGTTACATATTTGTTTTTCGTTCATTTTTTTTTCATTTTCAAAAATGTTTCAGAGATAACGCACTAAGTCTTGACAAAGGATGCATAATTAAATTCATGTTTTCCAATATACAGATTTGTCAGTATAATTGTGATGTAGCTTTTGCGTCTTTTTAAATTAGTAAGATCGGAACATTATATGAGGAAAAGAAGAAATTCCTTCCTGTTAACTTTACCACGCAATAGAGGAATTGATGCAATCAACATCAGCAACGTTCTACATTACGAGGAACATCTAAAATTCGAATTTATTTTTATCCCCCAAATGAAATTGAAAGATCGTCTAAAAAATAAATCTACAATGCTTTTGAATAGTGTTGTCAACGGTTAACCGTTCGAACGACCGAATACCGAATACCAAAAACGCTAACCGGTTAACCGGGCTTTTTTTCAATTTTAATAGGTTTGCTATAAATTTGTATTGAAATCATTAAATATTTATGTTGTCTTTAAAAATTGTCGTCGTGGTAATTAATTTGACAGATCAATTGTCCAGTATATTAATTGCTATTGTTAATCCAAAAATATAAAATTAATTAGAACTTGTCTCTGAGCTCGGGCAAGATATTAAGGAAACATAATTAGTTACATGTTTTTTTAACAGTAACTTTAAATCAGTAATACGATTAAATTTTACCATTCACCTCATTATTTCATTTTTGATCTAATATTGTGTAAACCGACATCTGAATCATGTGCAATCTCCGTCGTGCAAGTCTTTGTCATATTTTAAACGAAAAGCTAACTTAAAAACTATAAAGAAAAAAAAAAAAAAAAAAAAAAAAAAAAAAAAACCAACGTGAATGTAATCAAATATACTTGATGGATTGGATAAATCAATTAAAATTAAAATACTTCAATATAATTCACATTATTTTCGGAAACAACAAGTGAAAATGAAAGAATCATCGGTTTCAGACATATTCAAATCTACGAGATCAAGGTTTTTATTTTTTATCTTTCAATCTGAAGTTAGTACAAACGCCATAGTTGATACCGTTTATTTGATTAAAAATCAAACCTCGACAGGAATCTTCACAGACAAGCCTTATAATACCAAAGGACAAACTTCAATGTATGGTATTATTAAAACGTAAATGTATGACTTGAATGGAAGGTATTCACATTGACACTCATACCACATCTTCTTATATCTATGTGTAGGGTACTATTGAAAAGACTTTCAAACATCAACTTAAACTACCGGTTAACCGGTTAATCGGTCGAACGATTATCCGAGTAACCGGTTAGGCAAAAGTGTACGATTTGACAACACTACTTTTGAACATAAAAATGGTCGGGTGGTTGTCGCTTTGACATATTCACCATTTCCTTTCTCAATTTTATAGCATACGCTATGAATTTGTTACTTTCGGACAGGGGTCGAATATAAGCTTTTTTGTGTACTGGCCAGCCGGACCAGTGGACTGAAAACTTTACTTGTCCGGCTCCAAATCTACTGGTCCTGCAAAAATAACTTTCATGTGATAAATACTAAAATAAATGATAGATGTTTAATTTTATTTTGATGCTTTCGTTTACATAAGTTAGACAGGAACAAAGGGAAAGTCTTGATTATGATTTAAATAAGAGCTTTGATAATCTCAATGATTTTCTTTATCAAAGTCAGGATCAAGGACAGAAAAAATATCAACATTGTTTTCCACGTCATCGCAATCCTCACGACGACCATAGGGTGCCGGACTGGGTCGTCTGGAGCGCTGTCCAGAAATATTCCACATTTCAATAGCCGGGACCGGATCAAATGCATGCCATATCATCGATCAGTTATGCCTTTGTTCGAACATATATAATTTCTTCCTTAAGAATTCCACTATCATTAGAACCATCACAAATAATTGAAATAAATTTACTTTCATTTATATAACTTACAACTTTTTGACGTTCCACTTTTGCAATGAAATTACCAACTTGTTTGAAAAACGTCACCAGTGTCTGAGCAGAAAATTAATGAACCAGGGATATGTCAAAGAACGTCCAGTCCTCTTTCTATAGAAGTACATCGGAACGTACCAATGCAAGACCTTGTTGATAAATATTCTTTATCAACTTCACAAATTCTACACGATACAATGCATTCTATGTATTGGCGTTGTTTATCTTCTTGATAACGTTTTATAGTATTCTTTTATTTGCCTTTATGAGTATATTTCTTTTTCTGTTTTTGGTGATGTCCATTTGACGTGACTCTGTACTTAAACAATCCGTCATTGTTTATTAATTGTTCTATGATATTTTTTTGTTTTCTGGTCCTACATATTTGAAAATTGCCTTTGTCTATATGACTTTTTGTGTCACTTTGATACATATGACGTGGCTCTGTGCTTATATACATCCCGTAATTGTGTTATTAGGTTATTGTAATAGTTTGTACTCTTGTCTTTCACAACATTTGCTGAATTGTGCTTCTTTGATACATATTTGTTTGTGTTTGTAGTGATTGAGATTATAACACATTGTTGGCTGCTGTGCCCCTATTTTTTATATTTTACCTATTATGTCTTTATATATGTCTTGTTCTGACAAGGCTGAAGGTGGCACGGTAGTATTTGCTTTCCAGAATTGAGGTTGCTCTTTTGTGTACCCTACTTAGGTTAATGTATCTAAACAGTGTGATTGGACAAAAAATACAGTATCAACTGAACATACTTTCCCAAACTGAGTGATGAATCAGGTGTAGAAAAATATAAAATAATTTTACATACAGATGAAAATGAATTTTTGAGAATTTTTTTAAATTTTGTATTCACTGCACGATAAAAGACCTAAAAGCACTAGTGGCCTTAGGTTTTTAAAAATAGCAAAAAAAGTAAACGGTCATGATACACATTCAAATTCATTTCTGAATAGTAAAATGAAAGTACTTCAGTTAACTGTGAATGTAGAATTTTTCGCAGTGTTAGAAATGGGTGAAAATTCTAAAAATGCTATCATTATCCCCTATGGGCCAGGAAATACTACCGTGCCACCTGAAAAGAAATTATTGTATATATATTATTCGTATCAACGTCGGCCCAACAATGTTGGATTACTAGTATGTTCTTCCCTGGTTTGGATGCGAACTCCTGCTACTGAGATATTGTGGCATCACTGGTGATCCGATGGATGACAAATTTCCTCAAGTTTTGTTTAATTGACCTCGATTTCATATATATTCCTATTTGTCAATCATTAATCAAATTAAGTTCAGAGGGGGGGGGGTAGGGTGTCAGTAACAAAAATTAAATGAATTAAGTTTTTTTTTATCCTACATTGAACTTTTGCTGTAGTCCCTTACATATATATGAAGATGTGGTATGAGTTCCAATGAGACAACTCTCCATCCAAGTAACAATTTAAACTATTTATAAAAGTAAACCATTATAGATCAAAGTACAGTTTTCAAGTCGGAGCCTAAATCTATAAAGGACCCAAACATTACTAGTGTAAACCCATTCAAACGGGGAAACCAACGGTCTTATCTATATAAAAAACGAGAAACACTTATGCGCAACATCAACAAACGACAACTCATGAACATCAAATTCCTGACTTAGGACAGGTGCAAACAATTGCAGCGGGTTTAAACGTTTAATGGTACAAAACCTTCACCATTATCTGAAACAATGGTGTAACATCACAACATAGAAAGGCACACTATAAAATATCGATTGAAATGGCTTAACTCAATCAAAAGACATATTAACACAAGTAAACAAACACTGAACGAACACATTTGATCTATGATACAAAGTTATAAACATCTAATTATTGATTTATCTATAAAACTAGTTTACATCTGATAATGTCCATTTAAGTGGCAAATGCAATGCGAAGGATCAGCGTACTGATTTAAGCTCTGCATGTGTCTTCATATTTGAGTGTCGACATACTTAACATAATTACAACTACACATTTTATCGCATGCACATACCTGGGATACAACTCAGTGTTTCATTTATTTATTTTTCGTATTTTTCGTATAATCCCACTCAATAAAAAGGACGACTAATATTGTTTAAAAAAAGGAAATTCCTCAGGTCAACAGTTAATTGCTTATTGATTAAATCAAGGTCTACCAATTTATCTAAATAATATTATAAATATGAATCTTATGAAAACAATTGGTTTTAACCATGTTTAGGTTTTATTTGTTTAAGAAAAATATATGAATTTTTTTTTTTTTTTTTTTTTTTTTATAATTTTATGATATATAAGAAGGGTGGATAATTGATGTCTCGTTTGCTCACTGTAGGCATACAAAGATAAAAGTGGGCACTCATTGCACTGAGCTTCGAGTATTACAATAGACTTCTTAAGTTTTATTGTATCGTATTTTTTTGGAAGGCAGTAATTCCATTAATTTTTTTTCCAAGTTTATTACACAAATAACTCTCACTTTTTTTCTGTATTATTTGATTCTTTATTAATATCATTGTTCAAACTTAAATAATCTTCAATAATGGTAATAAGCTTTAAATTTTTAAATATGTAGGTCTTAATCAACTGTTGACAAATTACATCTGGTGCAGTAAAATGTGAACCATTATTGGAATTGGATTTCTAATAATAATTTTCATATTTTAGAAATCTATAAATAAACTCATCATAGATACCAGGATTGAAATTTTATATTAACGCCAGACACGCATTTCGTCTTCAAAAGACTCATCGGTAACGCTGGAATACAAAAATGTTAAAAAGGCCAAATGAATTATGAAGTTGAAGAGAATTGAGGACCAAAAATTTCTAAACCTTTTGCCAAATACAGCTACGGTAATCTCTTCCTGAAGTAAAAAAGCCTTAGTATTTCATAAATTCAAAGTTCAAAATTAATAATAATGAACATATCAATGACAAATCAAGTCAACACAGATGTGCTGACTACTGGGCTGGTGATACCCTTAAACACCTAAATCAAACCTTGTGTAAAATTTTGCTATTAAAGAAATTTTTTGACACCAATATAAATGACGGTTTAAATCAATATTTGATTTTAAGATCATCTTATGGGTGACGATATTAATTTTGTCATAGTAATTGTAGAAAGAACAAGCCTTCAACAACGAGATAAATAATTCCTATATGTCTCCCTTTTTTTTTTGTGGAAAATTATGATTAAAAATACAGTGGAGATCACTTCTAACCTCTCATTAAATCTGTCAGGAGAACTGTTCTAGAACAGTACGTAGAACTGTCAGCCTGACACCATTTAGTCAGTTCTAGGCTAGAACTGTTCTAGCTAGAACTGATTTGGTCAGTTCTACCTAGAACTGGTTTGGACAGTTCTACCTAGAACTGATCCTGACAGTTCTACCCTAGAACTGATCCTGACAGTTCTAGCTAGAACTGACCAGATATTTGGTCAGTTCTACTTCTAGAACAGTTCTACGGTTAGAATTGATTTCTAATTTTACGGCTAGAATTGATTTATAAATTCTACGGCTAAAATTGATTTATAAATTCTACGGCTAAAATTGATTTTTATAAATTCTACGGCCAGAATTGATTTATAAATTCTACGGCTAAAATTGATTTATAAATTCTGCGGCTAAAATTCAATTAGATTTATGAATTCTACGGCTAGAGTTGATTTATCAGTTTTAAGAACACTTTGCCTTAATATAAAGGGTTGGGTAAAAAAGCGATTTAAATTATATAGAGTTTGCTATTTTGCCGGTTTTATTTCAGATTTATAATCGGCAAGACTTAGGCAGCAACCATTTGATTTTCTGGGGGGGGGGGGGGGGGGGCTATGGGTTTTTTTGAAAAAAAGTTTGTTTCCAGTTTTTGGTGAAAAAAATAATTTGTTTTGGACCCTGAGAAAAAAAATTTGTTTGTTTCATCCTCAGCTGCCCCTATATGTGATGCTAAAATTGAAAAAAAAAATTGTTTTCGGTTTGTCGCTAAAAAAAATAGATTGTTCTTCGCCGAAGTCGAAAAAAAAAGTTTGTACAGAAAAAAAAGAATAGCCCCCCCCCCCCCCCGGGAAATCAAATGGTTGCTGCCTTAGAGAGCATGTTTAACCTGTTAAACCCGCCATATTCTGCATGTATGTGCCTGTTCCAAGTCAGGAGCATGTAATTCAGTGATTTTCTTTTTTTGATGTGTTACATAATTTTTTGTTTTTTCCTCAATTTTTGTACATAAATTAGGCCGTTAGTATTAGGGGGGGGGGGGGCATTATTATTTGAATTGTTTTACATTTGTTATTCCGGGAGTCAGGATGGCTCATTATCACATAACAAAATTATCGGACCTCAATAACCAATATAATATATGTTTACGAGTAGTTTTCATACCTCGGACGAGCTGTTTCACAAAAATCTTTTGACCGCATCAATCTAAACTGCCTTTATTTGCTTTTTCTTTCTGCAAATCTATATAGGTGCACAGTAATTCAGTTTTAATTTTAGGTCTAGAGGGACTGTAATATACAAGTTACAGCAATTTTGGAAAAAAAAATGTAATTGTTCACATCAATTTATAGTGCCAGCATGCAGGGGCAGCTAGATCCAGGCTGGGGGTCCAACTATATGCTCCCATTCATATGCATTGATGTTAAAAAAAAGTGGGGTTCCAACCCCTGGACCCCCTCCCCTTGATCCTCCAATGAACATATCCTTGTTTTATTCAAAATATTGAATCATAAACAAATATCAGTAGTTTTTATACTTCAGACTGAGTCGTGTAATAAAATCTTTTGACTGCATCAACCAAAACTTACCATATTTGCTTTTTATTATGTAAATCTATATAGCTGCACAGCAATTCAGTTATAATTTATAATACCTCAGACTGACTCATGTTACAAAATTATTTGTCTGTATCAATCAAAACTGACCATATTTGATAGCATCAACCAAAAACTGACCATATTTGACCACATCAACCAAAACTGACCATATTTGCTCTTTTTTATACAACTCTTATAGTCGCATAGTAAATCTGTAATATTTTTATGTAAGGATGGAGTGTATAATCATTATAATACAAATGATCTATATTATAGGGTTATTGCATGAATATTGGGGAATATTGTTACGAGTAGAATTTTATATTGCGCGTGCTTATATTTTTATATCAGGATGGATTGTTCAATATAAACATGATAAAGGAAAGCAACATTGGAAAACAAAATTATGCTCACATCAGTTTAAAGTGCCAGCATGTCCTCTTTTTAATCAAAATTTTGAATCGTAAACTAATTTCAGTACTTTGATATCTCAGACTGACTCATGGATATAACAAAATTATTTGTCCGCATCAAGCAAAACCATGAAAACTGACCATATTTGACCGCATCAACCAAAACTGACCATATGTGACAGCATCAACCAAAACTGACCATATTTACATTTTATAATGTAGATCTTAATATTATATATATTATTATTATATTTGCAATTTTCTGCAAGTCCTCTTTTTATTCAAAATATTGAATTGTAAACAAATTTCAGTAGTTTCGATATACATGTATCAGACTGAGTCGTTTTAACAAAATTATTTGACCATATCAACCAAAACTGAACTTATTTACACTTTTCATGTAAATATATATGGCCTCATTGTAAACCAATAATATTTCTATGTCAGGACGGATCGTATGATAAAAATGACACAAACTTTGGAACACAATACACCTATATTGCTAATCCTGGCTGACCCGGCCTCTTGAACTTTTGAAGCATACAATAATCACTTTTCCATTGTAACGTCAGATATTTTGTTTTATAATGTCAAATTTTTACGGGAACCTGTGCGATATCCAGTAATGGCAGACAAATAGCGGTAAGGTGTATTTATACCATATCTAAAAATTTAGCGCACCCTTATTTTCTCTCTGTATCCATAATAATGAACCGTCACTAAAGTGACTTTTTAAGTCAGTTAGTTTGTGATGTTGTTTTTTTTAAACAAAACTATTTTACGGCATCATCCAACACTCACATGACTGATTCATATACTTTATTTTAAAATAAAAAGTACATGTATGGGAAGTTCTCTTCTTGGAATAGTTTACTGTTAATATAATTTGGAGACAAATGGAAGAAGACAAAGAAAAATGCATGATTTTGTTTGTAGCCAAACGTCCAGTGGCAAATGCTTCATTCATGTTCAGATGAGTATATTTTTTCTGAGTTTCAGACTCCCAGATATCATTTATAATCGTTATGGATAAGTCTGGCTAAATTGACGAGATGGTGCAAATGTATATAGTTTTTTTACGTTAAATAATACAACACTTTTATCATTAACATCCCATAATCATGATAATTCATCCACTGTACAATTTTCGTATGAACATTTGTCAAAACAGAATCTTAAATGAATGTAAATCCAAGGCAAACAAGGTAAATTACGATTAAAATTCCATGAATTAAATGCAGAGATATATTTATGACATGTATGAAGAGACTGTTAAAAACGGGGAACGAAGAAACGTAACAATGATGTTTCCTATGCAATCTTATAAAAATATTTCTCCGATGAGTTGATGAGTTGGATAATCTCCTATTCACTTCGATATTTGTACATGTAACGTATGATCAGGAAGAAATATAGAAAATCTGCTATTATATAGCAAAGTAATTGGAAGTGATTTATTTCTTCTAAATTCTAAAGTGCCCTTACTGCAGTGACGTCAGTTAAGAACTGTTCTACAGTCCTGACTGATTTAGTCAGTTCTGCTGACAGTTCTACGGTTAGAACTGATTTGGACAGTTCTACCTAGAACTGATTTGGACAGTTCTACCCTAGAACTGGTCCTGCCAGTACTACCTAGAACTGATTTAGTCAGTTCTACCTAGAACTGATTCTGACAGTTCTACTTAGAACAGTTCTAGGGTAGAACTGTTCTAGGTAGAACTGTTCTAGGACAGGTTAGAACAGTTCTATGACAGTTCTCCTGACAGTTCTAATGAGAGGTTAGAAGTGATCTCCACTGTATGTGACCATGACTGAGAAAATGGGTCCAGATGAGGAAAATACATAATTTGATTTTTTTTGCATTTTTTTAGCCAAATCATCATAAATAATATTCCGTAAAAATTTCAAGGGGATAGCTCAAGTAGTTTCTGAGAAAAACAAGAATGTGTCCAAAGTACACGGATGCCCCACTCGCATTATCATTTTCCATGTTCAATGAACCGTGAAATTGGGTAAAAAATCCAATTTGGCCTTGAAAGATCAACTAATAAGGAACATGTGTACTAAGTTTTAAGTTGATTGGACTTCAGCTTCATCAAAAACTACCTTGACCAAAAACTTTAACCTGAAACTCACACTTTCAATTTCTATGTTCAGTGGACCATAAAAATGGTGTCAAAAGTCAAATTTTGTTTTAAAATAAGAAAGATCATATCATAAGAAACATGTGTACTAAGTTTCAAGTTGATTGGACTTCAGCTTCATCAAAAACTACCTTGACCAAAAACTTTAACCTGAAACTCACACTTTCAATTTCTATGTTCATTGGACCATGAAAATGGTGTCAAAAGTCTAATTTTGTTTAAAAATAAGAAATATCATATCATAAGGAACATGTGTACTAAGTATCAAGTTGATTGGACTTCAGCTTCATCAAAAATTACCTTGACATAAAACTTTAACCTGAAGTGGGACGAACGGACGGACGGACGCACAGACGGACGCACAGACGAACGGAGGCACAAACCAAAAAACATAATGCCCCTCTACTATCGTAGGTGGGGCATAAAAAACCATTTCATGATTTGTTAGTTACATGTATCATGGAAATAAATTGACAAATTGAAGATATCATTAGAAAAACTCAAGACTTTTTCTTGTAAATGTGTATTCTTCAAAAATTGTTCATTCTATAATTAGACACCTTAACTTTATGTTTAATGTTTGTCAAATAATTCTAACTTATATGTATTTTGCACTAATAAATCGGTAACCATCATGGCCATAGCAACCATTTTTTCTAAAAAAAAATTCAAAATATGTGATGAACTTTAACTCTTAGAGAACTTAAAATTTCAAAGTTCTCGCACTATGTAAAAGAAGAAACAAAAGTTTTTTTTATTATAGATAAATATATAGGATATGAGGGTCTGGATGGTGGGTGTTATTTTAATTTTGTAAATACTTTTCGCCCAGTACATTGTATTTTCTATTCTTTATCTTTTTGGTCCTTTTATTATCTTTTTGCCCATTTTTCTCTATTCTGTAAACCCCTATCTATACCATTGGATATGGGGTACTTTTGTGGCATTATTTTCTAAAAGAACAATTTATGTTGTCATGATAGAGTAAAATAATCTCAAAATGCATTTCTATTTTGAAATAGTTCACTTTTCCTGGTGATTGTCTCATGGAGGTTTACACGACATCAACTTTGAGTTTGACTTTTCAGTAAAAGGTCATTTCTAGTATTCATAGAATTGATTAATTTGTTTACTACATTGATTTTGTATGTACAGGTTGTTGGTTCATGTCTGCCATTTTTTTTTGTGTAAATCGTTTTGTTTTTAATTAGTCCTTTACTTTTCTCAATTGAACTGTTTCATAGCAGACTATACAGTATGGGTTTTCTCATTGTTGAAGGCCATACATGTGCCTATAATTGCTAAAATCCACTTTATTTATACTTAGGTGGGAAATTATCTCATTGGTAATCATAACACATCTCTGTATTTTTATATAGTACAACGAGCATTTGTTAAAATTCAAATAATTTTCACTAAAATATTTTATCATTCTATTTAGTTCAGCTGAGCCTTTTTTCTTCCTCCATTGGATTTGACATTTTGATGCTTTGTGTTAAGTCTATTTCCTTTTTAGGAACCAGTGGTTTCGAACATGTAATGTTCTTAGCTAAATCTGAGTAGCAGTGCTGTCTTATCTGCTCATATAAATACCACTGCCTGGCAGGTTCAAGTCATTTGATGTTAGATGGTTGAGGAAGCTCACCTGCTGGTGGAGTTTTAGTTTTGCATTTCAGTAAATTGAATGTATATGATTTTGAAGATGCATTTTCTCTGCATGTAACTACTCCTGAATGTTGTGAATCCATGTAAAAATGATGATAATCAGTTATATGTTTCAAAGTTTGAAAGTACTTTTGCAAATAAGGCTTCCATTCATAAAACATTACAGGATCCTGTATGTTTCCAGCAACTTGTGGTATGTTGTGTCCATTACTGGTAGACATTGTCACAGTTTCAGCTACCTGTAATAAAACAAGGAATAATACATCAACTGGAAGACTTTTCATACATGATTTGAGTTTTATACTAACAAATACATACAGATTTAAAAAAAGGAAATTTCAAAAGGTGACTTTACAGTAAAATACAGCCAGACATCAAAGCAGATGACAATATCTTTATAAACTTACTCAGGTAAAACTAGATATATTATCTATTCTTGAATCAATTATGAGTACATTTTATAATGTGTGTACAAAATAAAACATCTCAAGAAACTAATGTTACATCATTAATCCTAAGAACTTATCCAGGTTTCATATGTGTAGGAGTTATTGCCCTTTGATCATATTAAATAGGTGAAATATTGACTATTTGAAATGACTTTAGAAAACAAAAACATTGATAGTTCTATCTTAAATCAAGAAATAATGTGTAATGCATGTACTAGTATATTAAATTGTATTATAATTATTATATATTAAACAACCATTATCTACCTCTTGATAATGTTTCTGCTGCTGAATTTCTCCAGTGTAACTTCCAAACACCAAAACGCCAATCAGGCTCAAACTAGGTATGTCCTGCAATCATCATGGAGTAATCCTGGAAAAACAGAAATAAAAATTCTATTACAAAAAATACTTTTAAAATAGCAAATACCAAAATGAGAAATTTAACAAGATACCAGTAACTATAATTGTTATACTAGAAATAAATTTTGTATACAAAATATATGCATCACTTTTAAAAATAAATAAATATTTTGGGTGTTGATAACATGAAATGTTGATTTTAATCACAGAACTATCACAATATCATACTCTCAGGCGCGTAGCTACGTTTACGTCAAAACGCCAGGGCGTACACTTGGATTTTTATAAAAAAACAAATTTTAATCTAAAGAAAATAAAACAACTTGTTAGAAGCACATCAGCGTTTAATATTCTTTCTTCGTTGGCTTGAAATTACGGATCAAATCGACGAAATTTACCTTTCAGTCAAATGTATCATATCATATATATTTGTTCATTTTCTGTCAAGTCTGAATTTACTGTGAGTTTTATACTCACTTCCCTTTTGTTTAAAGCAATTCATTATCTGCTGAGATTCGTTTATCGGTTTACAGTTTTGACGACCATGTGACATATTTCTGACGCCAAAGCGAGACATAAAGATCCTAAATTTCCGGCGTTTTGCATTTGCGCCGAATTTTTTACAGGTAAATTACAGGTGAAAAGATATAAGAAGATGCGGTATTAGTGCCAATGAGACAACTCTCTATCCCAGTCATGTTATAGTTGTTTATTCTTTAGTTTTCTATGTTGTGTTATGTGTACTATTGTTTGTCTGTTTGTCCTTCTCATTTTTAGCCATGGCGTTGTCAGTTTATTGTCGATTTATGAGTTTGACTGTCACTCTGGAATCTTTCGTCCCTCTTTCATTTACCATTTATTAACCTCTTCCGTAAACCAGTTGTACAAATGTTATGAATTGTCCTCTGCTCACTACGGGGAGGTGGAAGTAAGGTTTCGAGCAAGATAAATCAATATAAAAGCTAAATATTTACATACTTTAAAATCAATTGGTTCTCTAATAAAACATTTCTACACATCTCTCACTTTAAAGGTTAAAAAAATAACATATTTCTTATTTATAATTCATTAGTTATATAATAGAAATAAATTTTTCCAAAAAAAAGAGAAACAAGAATGTGTACACAGTACATGAATGCCCCATCCGCACTATCATTTTGTATGTTCAGTGGACCGTGAAAATGAGGGAAAATCTCTAATTTGGCATTAAAATTAGAAAGATCATATCATAGGGAACATTTGTAATACGTTTCAAGTTGATTGGACTTCAATTTCATCAAAAACTTCTCATCCAAAAACTTTAACCTGATGCGGGACAGACAAACGGACGGACGGACAGACGAACAAACGAACAACAGACACACAGACCAGAAAACATAATGCCCATAAATGGGACATACAAATAATATGCAATCTTCATGTACACTTCAAAAGATCTAATAAAAGTATAAGACTAGTCAGTCATAAACTATAACAACTGTTAATTCAATATGCATAATTCAACATATCAAACAACAATTAGGTCATAAAATACTATTTTGAATTGTTATATATAGAAAATATTTGAAGCATAAAAAGATTGCAATCTCAATAGATTTTAAATTTACATGAGGTAGAAAATTTATGGCTATTACTTTGGATTTTTTGTGACAAATTTGACTAATTAAATCGTTTATGATATTATTCCCCTGGTTAAAGAATCTTTACACACAAACATAAATTTACATTCTGCAGGAATTTATTCTTGGTACTCATTTGCAGATAAAAATTTTAAAGATATGAAAATAAACCCTGAAAATTACTCTAATATTAATGTACCTTTTAAACAATCAAAAAACGTGTTAAAATGTAATATTAAAAAGTGTGTTTCAGAGGAATATGAAAACACTACTTTAAATAATTCACTTTCAAAATTGGATTCCTCATCCAAACTTTGTCTTTATGGGAAATTAAAAACTAATTGTGAGTCTGAGGAATATTTAAATTGCAATAATTTTATACATAGACAGTTACTCTCAAAATTTAGACTGAATGATCATTCTCTAGGTATTGAATTGGGAAGGTACAGAAACATTCCAAGAGCACAAAGATTATGTAACAAATGTGGAGTCCTAGATGACGAATTTCATTTCTTTTTGTATTGTGACATTAACATATCATTGCGTTCTAATCTTTTTGCTTATCTAAAAGAATATGTTCCATTATTTCAACATCTTGATACATTAAAAAAACTAAAACGGCTTCTAAACCCCATCCCTGAACTTGTTTGTCATATTGGAGTCTTCATTAAGCAGTCTTTAGAACTGAGGGGGTCAGACCCATGTCAGACAAGATCATGATTGTGTTTATACATCAATTTATAATTTAAACTCTTAAAATATGTTCTATTATATTGTATTGTATTTTATTCAAAATGTATAAATGTTTGTTTGTTTTGCTTGACCCTTATGGGTGTAATTGTGCAATAAAGATATTTATTTGTCTGTTTCAAATATGAAATGTATATTTGGATTTGAACTAATCGAAGCCAGAAGACAGACAGAGCACAAATAGGCATTATATTGTTCTTAAGGAAGGATTTAAGGACAGAAGGGGAAGTACCCATTGTCTCGTCTTAAAAGGAAAACTTATCTATTTTCCATCAGAAAAGAAAAAGTACAATTAAAAAAAACAACATTTGAGCTACAGCTTTTAATTCAATTTTTTTAATTTTCCACCTCTTTTTGTAAAAACTATGAAACTTTTGGAGGTAAAAGACTTTTTATTCCTGGTTATATATACGTTAAGGTCTCACATCTAACACATTTTTGTAACAGTAAGCTCATTATTTTTTATTCAAGGATTTTTAGAATTAAGGTAAATAAAAAATTTAAGTGTTTCAATGAAATACATCTGATTTCAAGAATTTGTCCCCCCAAATTAAAAACAATAATTTCCCTGAATCAACAACATTGCCAACCCCTAAAAATATTGCCAGTAATCAAAATTATGAAATAAATAAAATCTGCCAGTGAAAAATTTGTCCACACTATTCTTTAATATCGATCTTTTAATGTTTATGTAATCCAAAACTACATTTCAATAGCTCTAACTTAAATGACCTATATTACAAAATACAGCCACCCTTTTCCCATAATACAGAATGTGTTTGCATCAATATAAACTCAATCAGGCCTTTAACCAAGGTTGGGCGGTAAATACCACCCCCGGTATTTACCAGTGGTATTTACCGCCCCGGACAATACTCCCCAAGTGGTCAATACTGGCAAATACTGGTCGATTGAAATTTTCATGGTTGTTTTTATACTATTAACTGAAGTAAAAACTTGATAAAAAGTCAAATATACTTAAATTTAATCTTTCTGCATTTTCAAAATCGGCGCAAATGTCATACACCCAAAGTATTATCTGAGAAAATAGGTCTTAATTTTTATTTTTAATTAAAGTCATATGAAACGAGTGACTAGTGAAAAATAATGTTTATCCAATTCTTGAACCATCATAAACTTATTCTTCTGTGCACGATTTTATCATTTTTACGGAAATATATCGTATAATCGTCATTTTTTCTCTCTCTGTCTGTTATGAGCTAACAAATATGCCGTGTTTTGACTCCGAAGTTTTCCGATTGTCACCTTATAGTAAACAATAAACAAAATGCATGGATACTTTGCACGTGTTTAACGTGTACAAACATTTCTATAGAGTTAGCATTTTAACATACGTTACGGCCTGGATTTTCTTGATAAAATCTGTAAAAACATATAAGTTGGGGTGCAGCTGCTCAGAAATGAGGTTGATAGCGTTACAATGTGCATATATATGTACTTAGTCTGTAGGCTAAGAATATAAGACATTTGTCATCAGAAGGAGCGTCAGACATATTGTCAAACGTGAAGCAGTCATTGATTTCATTTGGGGGAAGGAATGGTAACCCGAAAAAATGGGATAGCCATTTACCAATGATGCTTAATTTGTCTTTATACTCTGTGCTCAGCCCATGTAAAAGTATTAACTTACTTGTAACTTTCCTGTAAATCCAATTAGGAGAAAAAATGAAATCGGCGCAAATGAAAAAATGAAAACGGCACAAATGAAAGAATGAAAATGTTCAAATCGGCGTAAATGTCATACGCTCTAAATTTCGTCGTTGATGTCAATTTCTAGGTTCAGTATGATGAGAAACGTTGTTTATCCAAATAACCAAATAAATCATTATCATTAATGTTTATTCAAAAAGATAAATTCTAACTTTTATCAATAAATTGTTGTTTTGATGATAGTGTGAAATAATGTAAGGCCGTGTTCACATTGACCTAAATTCGGTGATTTTTATAGGCATTTAGGACATTAGTTTTATCGTGTATATATTTAAGGAGGAAACTATTTTTGAGTAAAATTGATATTTTTGATAATTATTAGTTGTCTAAATTTTACAGATTGTTTTTTTGTTAAAAAAAACCCGTACTTTATTAACCCCTAATCAAGACTCAAAGCAGCATCATTGCCAAACCCAAAAGGCAGCAACCAATTGAATTTCGGAGGGGGGGGGGGCTATTATAGTTGAGTATAAAACATAAAGGCAAGGGGGTGGGGGTGGTGAGCTTTGGATTTTGTTTTGGAAACAAAAAATGTTTCCAGTTTTGGCCCTGAAAAAAAATTTGTTTGTTGCACCCTCAGCTGCCACTATATATGATACTAAAATTGATTTCGACTTGTCACCAAAATTTGCCCTGAAAAAAATCAATAGCTCACGCCCCCTCCCCCTCCACAAAAAATGAAGTAAATAGTTGCTGCCTAGTTCATTTGAAAAGGTCTTCCCGAATCGACTTGACGTATACAGAAATATTCGCCACTGGTCTTTACTCAAAAAACGATTCACACATAAATGCATGACTAAAAAAAGTGTGAGGTAAATGATATGTTTGTCTAGTATATCAGATCCGTTAAATAACTCGTAAAATAAATTAAAAAAAAACGTTACCCTACTCCTTTACCAAATACTCCTTGGAGAAGAAATACAATTTGAAACGAACAGAAAAGACAAAAATGTAGTGATCCCTAATATCTCTATCCTTTTTTTTCGGCTGTAAGCACGCTGTTGCAGCTAACGTTTTCTAATGCGTTATCGAGACATCTCTAGTATATTCAAACTACTGCAAATTATAAAAATGGCTTTCATAAAGTAGCAACCACTTAACTTAAAAAAAGGGGGAGGGTTATTTTTTTTTATCTGAGTCAGATTTTTTTTCGCGCGTACGTTTTTATTCCTTTTTTTTCGATGCTGGTGATCAAATACTTTTTTTTCAATATTTAACACTTTAATGTATGGGGAAACTCTTGATTCAGAATATTTTTTTTTTATCATCTGTATGACCATTTTTTTATCAAATTGGGATCGGAATATTTCCATTCCCATCCCCCACCCCACTTTTGAAGTCAAATGGTTGTTCCCTTACCGCTAGAAAAATTTTCCAAAAATTTTGAATTCAGTTCTACGTAATGAACATTTAAATGACATATAGTTTACAAGTGGGAACAAATCTTATGTACAGGTAGCTAAACAAGGTGTATAGATGTGAACAAATGTAATGTGAAACCAGTGTACACTACACTAAACTAATAGTAAACATGTTTACTCTACACGGCGTTTGGTGTGAACACGGCCTAACATGATCTATTAATATTTACCTGTCATTACTCTCCATAAAGCATACCATAATGCAACATTATTCTTGTTCTGACCAGTGCAGTTGTCAAAATGAAAATGAATCATACTTACCAGACGACATGCTACAGCTAGCAACATCCAGCACATGCCTGACCCTGTCTCTAATGCCTTCTCATCGACAGCACCAATACAAACATTACAATCTTAAAAAAGGAAAAGCGTTACAAAAGAAGGGTAATAACTGTAACAGACAGTGTATAATTAGGAGTTTAATATGACGTCCATTATCACTGAGCTAGTATACATATTTGTTAAGGCCGTTGTTATCTCTTTAACACATTCCCCATTTCCATTCTCAATTTTATTAACATCTAATTGCAGAACTAAAATCTGAGAAACATTTAGTTATCTTAAGTAGCACTGCTGCTTATGAACTCGCAAAACAACTTACTACTATACCTTTAATTCTCAAAAGTCATAGAGAAACTTTCTCAACTGAAGAGCTTAATGATGTGGACAATACGGGGGTTAGTGTTTACAAGATGCATCAAGTGTATAATAAAATGTTGGCAAACAAAAGAAATTCACCATAAATGTCTACCCCACATCTTCACAATTACTTGCGAATGGGGCTCACATCGACATCTTTGTGAAATAAATATATTCTCAGCTATGTACTGAAACAATTCAGAAAGATCATGATATAAACATTGTAAACAACAATATCGTTGAAACCATTGATAAGTCTTCTTTAGATTTACATTCTATGGACCACAAAGAAACCAACACATCTCAAGAGTTAGATACATTACAAATAAAACAGCAAGTTTCTAGAAATGACCATCAAGAGAACAATGACTCTATACTGGAAACATCTATTCAAAGTATGATAGATCTGTGTCCAATGTGCAAACAACCATCACATACCCTTACTTAAGCGGTATTAATTTGGCACAACGTTTTGGAATTTTGGATCCTCAATGCTCTTCAACTATATTCGTAACTTGTTTGGCTTTCTAGCTATTTTTAGCTAAGCGTCACTGATGAGTCATATGTAGACAAAACGCGCGTCTGGCGCCTGCATATTACATACCATTTGTCCCTGCTCAACAGCTATACCATCCAACACATTTATAATCATAATGCATCATATGTGGGACAACCAACACAACCCCAATGTAACAACAGGATTACCCTATGGTTATCAACAAACGGTGCCTATAAACAACCAATACCCAAGTTCTCAGGAACAGAGTCATAATAGACCAACAAAATCAAACTCACCTGAAACAACCAGAGTTAGAATACATATTCAAAATAATGCAAAAGCATACGAAAACAACCCTATCACATCAAAGGATGAAGAACAGAGAGAGAAATAACAGCAACTCAGCCATATCCAACAAAGGCAAAATTTGATAGAAATTAATTCCATAGGTCCACCCCGCCATACACAATTACACAAGGTTAAATCCTTTATATGACAATGCAAATTTGAATCCGATCTCAACAACAAGCCAGGAGCAAAATGAGTATCGATCTTAACAAAGAACAAAAACCTCATAAATGTTTTATACCACACTCAAATCCATCAAGGACCTCCAGACCAACCATGACTCATTCTAGAAAATACAAGGTATGATAAGAGGTGTTTTTGGCCCCCTCCCCAAATAAGTTTATATAGACATCATTGATAGCCTTAGTATAGAAACTATTCAAAACTATGATTTTTTTATGTTCCGGTAAACGGAAAGTTGCCTAGCAACGGTTTAAATAAATAGCCAAATTATCACATATGCATTGCTTTCTCATTACACATTAGCATAATTCAAAATGATATTGTTTGTTTATCACTAACTTGAGTTTGCAAATGAAAAGTCACTTTGATTTCAGTTTAAAAAAATGCTTAGCAACAACCTAGCAACAAAATTTTTGCCTAGCAACGGTTCAAAAATTTGTAATTTCGGCCATATGAGGTATAAATATAGCAATATTTAAAGATTTAGCTACTGTTAATGATTTTTCTTTCATATATATGATGTCTGAGTCATCATTATTTTTTTCTCAAGAAAATGAAATTGACCATAGCAATCTAAAAGTAGCTTAGCAACAGCCGAAAAAGATGGAAATTAAATTGAACTACCAAAAAAAAACCTTTTGATTTTTAATTGTACAAATTAGAGTAAAATCAGGTTAGATTGGTTAATACATGCAAGAATAACTAGCAGTAAGAAATGAAAGCAAGTCAATTGTATATCATGCTGATAAAAAGTTAGCAACCAAAATAGTGCTTAGCAACGGTTAAATAAAGATGTTTTTTTTTGTAAACCGAAGTAGGTTTTTGGCATTATTATTACATCTTGATGATGTAAATATTAAATCATGTGCTATTACCGAAAACAGGGTTGAGATCTCAAAAAAAAAAATGTTTAACCCCGCCGCATTTTTGCGCATGTCCCAAGTCAGGAGCCTCTGACCTTTGTTAGTGTTGTATGATTTTTAATTTTAGTTTCTTGTGTATAATTCGGAGTTTTGTATGACGTCAATTATTACTGAACTAGTATACATATTTGTTTGGGGGCCAGCTGAAAGATGCCTCAGGGTGTGAAAGTTTCTCGCAGCATTGAAGACCGATTGGTGGCCTTCGGTTGTTGTCTGCTCTATGGTCGGGTTGTTGTCTCTTTGACACATTCCCCATTTCATTCTCAATTGTAGTATTAAATAAAATATAGCTATCAAGAAAATGGTCGGTTTATTAAAAACAAAATGATAAATACAAATAATATTGTCACATAATAATAAGAAGTATAAACATTAACAAGTTAATAGGTAAAATAAACAAGAATGTGTCCCCAGCATTGTATACCGTGAAAATGGGGCAACATCTGTAATTTGGCATTAAAATTAAAAATATCATATCATAGGGCACATGTGTACTGCATTTCAAGTTGATTGGACTTCAACTTCATCAAAAACTACCTCGACCAAAAACTTTAACATGAAGCGGGACAGTTGGACGAACGGACGGACGAACGCACAGACGGACAGACCAGAAAACATAATACCCATAACTGGGGATTAAAAAAACTTTAAGTTATATAAGAAGTTGCACACTTATAATTCATAAATAATAGTTGAAGTAATGAATATAGCATTTCACATTTACATGATGATTATCGTTACGTTGAAAAACCCAAATGGATTAAAACTACTATTGAAGATTCAGTATCAGATTTATACAGTATGTATAGCAAATATGCATAGCCTGTACAATGTCATTGTTTGTCACTTAAAGAATCGTACACTGTGAACTTTTTAACACAATATTTTAAAGACTGAAATGCTGAAAACAAAGTTCAAAGTGTTCGATGAGGTCAGGGTTTAAGACGTTAAAAATTCATTAAGATATGTAGAAGAAAGAGGTATGAACATCTTCAAGCTTCTCTAAAAAATCACTATTTCTACGATATAAATCCTGAAATTAGCACATTGATCGCCGGTGTACAAATTAGAGTAAAATCAGGTTAGATTGGTTAATACATGCAAGAATAACTAGCAGTAAGAAATGAAAGCAAGTCAATTGTATATCATGCTGATAAAAAGTTAGCAACCAAAATAGTGCTTAGCAACGGTTAAATAAAGATGTTTTTTTTTGTAAACCGAAGTAGGTTTTTGGCATTATTATTACATCTTGATGATGTAAATATTAAATCATGTGCTATTACCGAAAACAGGGTTGAGATCTCAAAAAAAAAAATGTTTAACCCCGCCGCATTTTTGCGCATGTCCCAAGTCAGGAGCCTCTGACCTTTGTTAGTGTTGTATGATTTTTAATTTTAGTTTCTTGTGTATAATTCGGAGTTTTGTATGACGTCAATTATTACTGAACTAGTATACATATTTGTTTGGGGGCCAGCTGAAAGATGCCTCAGGGTGTGAAAGTTTCTCGCAGCATTGAAGACCGATTGGTGGCCTTCGGTTGTTGTCTGCTCTATGGTCGGGTTGTTGTCTCTTTGACACATTCCCCATTTCATTCTCAATTGTAGTATTAAATAAAATATAGCTATCAAGAAAATGGTCGGTTTATTAAAAACAAAATGATAAATACAAATAATATTGTCACATAATAATAAGAAGTATAAACATTAACAAGTTAATAGGTAAAATAAACAAGAATGTGTCCCCAGATAGTATACCGTGAAAATGGGGCAACATCTGTAATTTGGCATTAAAATTAAAAATATCATATCATAGGGCACATGTGTACTGCATTTCAAGTTGATTGGACTTCAACTTCATCAAAAACTACCTCGACCAAAAACTTTAACATGAAGCGGGACAGTTGGACGAACGGACGGACGAACGCACAGACGGACAGACCAGAAAACATAATACCCATAACTGGGGATTAAAAAAACTTTAAGTTATATAAGAAGTAGCACACTTATAATTCATAAATAATAGTTGAAGTAATGAATATAGCATTTCACATTTACATGATGATTATCGTTACGTTGAAAAACCCAAATGGATTAAAACTACTATTGAAGATTCAGTATCAGATTTATACAGTATGTATAGCAAATATGCATAGCCTGTACAATGTCATTGTTTGTCACTTAAAGAATCGTACACTGTGAACTTTTTAACACAATATTTTAAAGACTGAAATGCTGAAAACAAAATTCAAAGTGTTCGATGAGGTCAGGGTTTAAGACGTTAAAAATTCATTAAGATATGTAGAAGAAAGAGGTATGAACATCTTCAAGCTTCTCTAAAAAATCACTATTTCTACGATATAAATCCTGAAATTAGCACATTGATCGCCGGATGTACATAAAATTGTCTAATCATTTAATATGTTTTAATTGAAAATACTAGCTAGTAAGAATGAAAGAATTCGATTGTAATATTCATGCTGTTAAAAGTTGCAACAAAATGTATTAGCAAGGGTTAATAAGATGTTTTTTTGTAAGAAGTAGGGTTTTTCATATTTTACATTTATGTTGATTATTTTAAATCTGTGTTTCCGCAGGGGTGAATCTCAAAAAGTTTTAACCTTTTTGGCATTTCAGCCGATTTTTAGTGTTGTATGAATTTTTAATTTTAGTTCTTGGGTTTAAATGGAGTTGTATGAGTCAATTATTATGTAAGTTTACTACATTTTCGAAATGTAGGTGTAAGTTCATCGCAGATTGAAGGATTGGTTGCTTCGGATAGTTATTCTCTATAGGGGGTGTTAGTCTCTGACCTCACCATATCTTATTGGTATATAAAATAAGCTACAAGAAAATGGTACGTTTATTACAAATCAATGAAATCAATATATTGTAGTAAAAAAGTATAAACTTTACCAGTAAATGTAAATAACAAAATGTTAGAAGTTACTGAAACAAATCTTAATTTATTAGAATTAAGAATTAACATGTAGACATAGTATGCATAGTTGTGACTTCAACTTCACAAAACTAGTCGACAAATAACAAAGCAAGTTCAACTAAGCACGTTGGAGAAATTTAAAAAACTACCCTAATGGATTAAAAATATTTTATAAGAGTGCACACAATGCATTAAGTTGGTTAATTATAGCATCTTTTTAACAGTATTATGTACGGAAAAACCTCAAATGGATTAAAAAAGAGACAATCAATTTTTCGCGTAAATTCATTGCTGTTACAGTTCTGTTTGTACTTAAAAAGTACACTGTAACTTTTCATATTTAAAGAAGGAATGTGTAAACAAATTCAATGTAGAATCGAAAGGTTAAGAAAATCATTATATTGCAAAAATTTCATTTTAAAGTTCTCAAAACCATATTCAATAAATTCCTGAAATAACATTATCTGTAAGTATATTGAATCAAACAAATGTCTTTTTATCATGTTTTTGAAACAGTTGGAAGATATTTGCAAAATCTTAGTATTTATTAGTAAACGAAAGGGAAAATTATTTAAGAATTCTTCGATTACTAGAAGTTCTTGTAACTCTAGCCAGTACATGTTTCGAAGGATAATTGAGCACTTGTTTAGCTGTTATCTTTCAATGTGTGACTATTTTCATTCTGAATGTCTTCACTTGCAGGACTGAATGTCCAGCCAAAAGGTTTTAACTTTCAAGATTTACAGCCGATTTCATTGAGTGTTTAGCCAAAGGTAAAATCTTTGGTACGCTTGCTTGTTAGCTGAACCGTGAAGTCATTATTATGTAAGGTTTACTACCCACCTTTCGAAGTAGCATAGTCCATCAGACAGATAGATTGGTAATCTGCTGGACTAGTATATTCTTAAAGGAGCGTAGTTAACCTGACCTAACAATGACTGTATGGTTCATCTAACAAGCAAGCTAACTAAAAATATTACCTTTGACTTCACACTCAATGAAATCGGCTGTAGTAGTCACAAAGTTCAACTTTTCCGGTATTGAATAAATATTTGAAGTTACTGAAACAATCTTATTTATTGAATTAGGGACATTAACTGTAGTACTAGTAGTGCAAGTTGTGCCTTCAATAACAAGTGAGAGAGAAAACAAGTTCAACTACCGTTTTTGGTGAATATTTAACAACTACCCTAATTGTTTTTTAAGAATATTTTTAAGTGTGCACCACAGCATTAATGTGTTTTTATATCATCTTTTTAAAAGTTATATGTCACAGGAAATACACTTACATTTAATGTGATAAAAAGGACAAAAACTATCGCGTAATTCCTTTCTGTTACGTTCTGTCATGTTACCTGATAAAAAGTAACAGCATAACCATCATCAGTAACAGGAAGGATGTTCTAGACAATTTCACTGAAGAATCGAAAAGTTAATCTACTATATGCCAACCATTTCATTTAATATAAGTTATCACCACCATATCAAATAAATTCCAAAATAATAATATACAGTATATTGAATAAAAAAATAGGTTTTTTGCTTTTGATAACAGCAGAGAACATTGTGCAATTCTAGTATTATAGTAACAGAAAGGAATTTATTTTAGAATTTTTCATTACCTAGGCAGATTTTTCATCTTGCAAATACAGTTTCAAAGGATAAATGACATTGTTTGCTGTTATCTTCCAATTGTGACCAATTTAAAATTATGTATTTTTCTTAAACTTTGAAATAAAGCAGAAAAATCCTTTCTGTTACCAACTCTGTCCTGTTACCGTTGTGCTGTTACTCAAGATTCTTTCATGTTACCGACATATCTGACTATATTTAAGTATATTTCTAAACCTTTTGTATTGCAAATGCTAAAATCAATAATTGGCATTTGATAAACTATTGCAGGATATACTAGTAATCCACAAATAGTGTCTTAAACTTATTCCTTATTCCCATTAGAAACTTTTTAAAATTGATTCACTTTAGTAACAGGAAAGAACTGGATTTTTTTTTGTACCATTTTTAAAATTGCCATTGTTTCCTTATTAAACAATTGTTTGAATTACAGACAACAGTTCCAAGATCCCCAATGTGTGTTCTTCGATTTGTGCTATTAAAATACTGGGTATAAATTTTGTTTTTTTTGTTTTTTCTTATTTCCAAAAATTAGACTTTTTCAGATATTGTCTCACATATATATTCGCTCGTGTATGTAACAATGTTTTAGATTTTAACGAGAGAAATTTTTGTATTACTGAAAAATTATTACACCAGGGTTTTCGATATCACAAACTAGTCAAAACATTTACTAAATTTTATCATCGGTATAAAGACATTATTCGTAAATATAGCTCAACATGCAGACTTTTAATACGTTCAGGTATTTCACATCCAATTTTTTATGGTAATATTCTTTATAAAGCACAAAGGTGTCAGTATTCACCTCAGAAACTTACAAAACCTTTGAATAGACTTATTAAGAAGGGATATAATTACGATACTGTTGTCAAGTCATTAAAGATTGCATATTTTGGCGTTAATATTGAGTCACTGATAAGGTCTTTGCATCGGAACTAAACACATTTATTCTAAAAACAGTTGTTGGCATGACACGGGTTATGTTCTTCTCATATATGTTATGATGGTATGATACTAAACCCCTAACGGGAAGGATTGTGCCTGATGTTCATATGATGAAATCATAATCTTTCAGTCAGTTTAGTTGAAGTCTGGAGCTGGCATGTCAGTTAACTGCTAGTAGTCTGTTGTTATTTATGTATTATTGTCATTTTGTTTATTTTCTTTGGTTACATCTTCTGACATCAGACTCGGATTTCTCTTGAACTGAATTTTAATGTGCGTATTGTTATGCGTTTACTTTACTACATTGGTTAGAGGTATAGGGGGAGGGTTGAGATCTCACAAACATGTTTAACCCCGCCGAATTTTTGCGCCTGTCCCAAGTCAGGAGCCTCTGGCCTTTGTTAGACTTGTATTATTTTAATTTTAGTTTCTTGTGTACAATTTGGAAATTAGTATGGCGTTCATTATCACTGGACTAGTATATATTTGTTTAGGGGCCAGCTAAAAGGACGCCTCCGGGTGCGGGAATTTCTCGCTACATTGAAGACCTGTTGGTGACCCTCTGCTGTTGTTTTTTATTTGGGCGGGTTGTTGTCTCTTTGACACATTCCCCATTTCCATTCTCAATTTTATATATGTATGTATTGCCACCCGAATTATCTGTCTGATCTCTCAATGCTCTGTTTTTATTTAGTAAAATGTTTTTTTGGTACTTGTCAAATGAAATAACAATATAACGTTTCGATTACATTTTTGTATGGTAGTACATATACATTTTTTTCTCTCCTCAAAATACATTCACCAGAATTCTTGATATTCGTGTTGTCCAACGTATTACACAGACAATTACAAAAATTCTTAACCAACTATGCTTTTATACAAAATCTAATTGAACGGTCATCTGTCATGTTACGAACAGCCGCTTTCCCCCAGTGAAGTGTATCCGTTGAACTTTATTTCATATGTGTGATCAAGGAATTGTATATTTAAATATACAATTCCTTGGTGTGATGAATCTAATTGCTAATCAGCATATTTTTCCTTTACTATAGATAATATCTCATTTAATCAATCTAGGCTAAGTAAGTTAAGATAAATCCAGAAAGGCGCGTCAGAGGCATGTGACATTTATAACGTGTCTTTATATTTTACAGCACAGGGTCGATACTTCTGAAAGTGGACTATCAGTCCCTGAGGGAATCATCAGTTCATTGAGTAGATAGTTACTTCGTTACTGCCATGATTTTTAACAAACCTTTTTCAAAATTACCAATTGATAAATTTTGAAATTACTTGAAAATATAAGGTTTCAACTCCTTGAGGCAAAGTTGATCTTCGATATTTTTAGGTCCTTTTTTTGGTAATAGATAACTGTTTCTGTTCTTATACATCCTGGAATTTCAAATATCGGTTTTGGGTGTTCTTGATGAAGGTTAATTCAGAAAACCACTGCGTATTGTATTGCTAACCACAGCGCCCAAAGTTGAATTGAATGATTACATTAAATTTATGTACAATAATAACGATAGTTCTTTAATAAAATTGAGAAAAAAAAATTGAACCTTTCAAAAACCAGCAGGTATATTTTTGAATATATATGTTAGGTACAGCAACCCAGTTCAATTATTTCAATAATACCAAACTCGTCGGTCTCTATATAGACATATATTTCCCGATCTTTATATTTGCTTTCTACTACATAAATATGCTGTGTACCATTTTGTTTTTTGCCATATAGCAAATGAAGAGCAGGAAATATTATTCTTTATAGAGACAAACGAACTCGATCTAAACCCAACCCACCTGTTATGTCTTATGTGTGTGTAATGTGTAACTATGTGTTGTATCTTTTTAAATACCTCTATATATGTGTATGTTATACATTTATCCACCGACTCTAGATAAAGATTTAAATTGAAGTTGATTTTTTGCAAGGTCATGTTCATCTGTCAATAAAAGGAATTTCTGGCTCTTATCCAAAAGACATTCGATGTACCGTAAAATTATCAGCTCGACATATTATCTCGCAATGGACCAAAATTTACCATCTGTGGATAACAGCCAGAACTATTTTTAGTTTTGGGGACAATCTCAAACCTGACTTCGGTATTTGCCGGTAAGGATTTTATAAAATATACGAGTTTATTAAAAAAAATTATGTTAAGTCTAGAGTGAAAGGGCGAGTTTTTTTCACATTGGGCATATCAATAGACTCCGTTGATATACATTTTTGGTAAATGTTATAAAAGATATGACGGATAACTAACAAAGAATAAGAAGATAATTTTTTTTTTATGAATCTAACAGATAATATCAACATCGTTTAAAGTTCATTTCCCAAGTCGTAAGTCCGTAGTTTATTTGTTGTCGTTGGTTCATAAATAAAGGCAACAGAATAAGCATTCATTTGGCACATCTAATTTTAATCGATTTTTTTTACCCGACTCGATCAGTCAGGATCTTGTGAGTGTTAAAGGTATTGGTTATGTTCCTTTGGCACCATCTCACGGTATTAATATTTCACAACTCGTTCGTTATGCCCGTGTCTGTTGTGGGGTTTTAAATTTTAAAGAATGTAATCTAGGTATTACTGGTAAATTATTAAGTCAGGGAGTTTGGTTACCACACATTATTTAAAACGTTTACTTAATTCTTCCGTAGATATAAAGATTTGGTTTTGAAATTTGTTTGTACCTGTAGAAAACTTATTTTTAACGGGATAGCGCATCCTTATGTTTTACGGGGATGTTGTTAACCTTGCCCAGAAATTTAGAAATGATTCTGGTAAACTTATGGATCCTTTAAACAAACTTATTCTAACAAGTTACAAATTAAACGCTGTAATAAGATCTATGAATATTTTTTTATTGGTATTAATATAGGATTGATTTTGTTATCAGTAAATTTAAAGCAAACTAAATAGTACTGTTATATATATATATGCACTTTCATTCATGGATCTCCTGTATCTTGGCATTGCACAAGGTCATGTTTTTCTCTAACTATGACGGCTTTACACCAAATCCATTAGATGTAAGATGTGTACTGATTGATAATTTAGTCTTAGATGCATGGTTTTCTTTATTAGTGGTTGTTGGCTTTGAACTAGCTGTCAGTAACTGCGAGTACTCTCAGGTCTGTACCTAGGTGTCTTTTTGTTGCTGGGATGTATAAGTACCTGGCCATGTCCACTCTCTGTTTTTGTTAGGTGTATTTCTATTTGTATCCATCTGATGAGTAAAGTCTTTTTTAACTGATTTTTATAGTTGTTATTGTTCGTTCTTATGATGTACTGTTACACAACTGGCCCAGGTTAGGGGAGGAATTGGGATCCGGGATTTAGGGGGGGGGGGGCCGGGTCCCCCCTTTTTGGGAAAAAAATTGGTTGCTTATATAGGGAATAACTGAAGCGTGACTGGAGCGGGCCCCCTCTTAGGTCAGTCAGTGGGCCCCCACTTGTGAAAATTTCTGGATCCGCCACTGATCCCGCTAACATGTTTAACCAAGCCACATTCTGTATGTATGTGCCTGTCCCAAGTAAGGAGCCAAGTTGGTATATTTAAGTAGTTTGTACCTGTAGAAAACAACATATTTATGTAGTTCAGTGGTTTTCGTTTGTTGTTGTGTTACATATTTGTTTTTTCGTTCATTTTTTGTACATTAAGTAGGCCGTTAGCTTTCTGGTTTAAATTGTTTTACATTTCTGATTCAGGGCCTTTTATAGCTGACTCTCCGGTATGGGCTTTGCTCATTATTGAAGGCCGTACGGTGACCTAGCTTAAGTTGTAAACTTTTATGCCATTTGATCTCTTGTGGATAGTTGTCTTATTGGCGATCATACCACATGCATCTTCTTATTTTTATATTGAGTACACTTTAACTTGTGAATTTACTGAACACTGAATTAGCCATTGTTAGTATATTGTATTGATAATGTAGATAGTCATTACCATATCATGGTATAATTGTTTATCAATTCAAACAAAATTCAATATGTTTGTCTTCAAATTTATAATATATCTTATATTTTTGCTTTAAATGTTTTCAAGACAAAAAGTCAACTCAAATAAAAAAAAAAGGAGTCCTCGACCTTCTCTTTCGGTGACATTAGTGTCGATTTTCAAGATCATTCCAAAACACTCTGTCGTCGTACCACGTGGTCAGTGAAGCAAATTGATGCTTTTAAAAAGATAATAATTTGCCTATCTATAATTTTTTTTTTCGACTTGATTTTCGATTATGCACAAAAAATACCTATCCATATGTATGTGCATCTATCACTGTCGACTGTCTTTAATCTGAAGGGTTTACAAATATATCGTAGCTTCATACTATAACTTAGGTGAAAATCATAAATCTTAAATTATGCACCTTCAATAAACTTGTATATATATATATAGCATAAAGAAACAGATGTAAACGATTTAAATATACCAACTTGGCTCTTTACAAATATTAATAAGCAACATATTACACTTACAGTTATTATTTTGAGAAGACCCCCTATTAGGTGTTTTCCAAATGAAATATCAATTTGAAGATAAATTAAGAGAATCACAAAATAGAAGTGATTTTTGATAATACCTGCTGTTAATTCGCATGACAAAAAAAAACAGAAAAAAAAATAAATCCTCGGAAGTTATAAATCGATTTCATTGAGAATAAATGGGTAAGTTTTTATTTTCTCATTCTAATCTTTATCTGTTTTTATATGAATTTTTATGTTATAGAGGAAACTTGAACCAAAGAATTTATTGATACTAGTATTGAAAAAATTAGAAAAAAACATGTGTACTGTTTATCAATCAATTTAAAATACCTTTCTAATTTTTGGATCCAAGAAAAAACAAAACAAAACGGAGATCAGTGTGGGTATCATCTTTTGTTTACCATGTTTACTTTTATACTTATACCGGCAAGTTTCCCTCCCTCCATCGCTGTCTACTTCCGTGGAAGAACATACCTAGTATAACCAGTGTTAATGATTTACACGTCTTGTATTTAATTATATAATTAGTAAAATAATTGCCACTAGATGTTCAGCAAAGCAATCAATCATATATTTTATGCCGGGCATTCTATTGGACTTCAACGCTAAAACTCGTCGGACCCTGAGTGTTTACAACTATTTTTGAAGACTGAATTTGATCGAAAATAGTACAGCGGCACACAGATTCACCACAACCCCTCCCCGAATCCTTGCGTTTACGGGCATATGCTCCTCCGTCCCTCTTCCGTTAATGCGCCTGTCCTGTAATGTAATCATCTGAATAACCTAATAATTTTATAAGAAAATGAAAATATATTCTAGAACATATGTAAAACGACAACTGTCATGAAAGTTATATTACTCCACTGATTGCAACGAAAAGTAGTAATTAAAAGTTGGATGCTAAGTAAAAGTGGTTGAACTCAGGCGTGTGCTGGCGTTCTCGTTTAATCAATGATCAAAATTGCCAGCATTCCGTAATTAAATTCGTCATAAAATGATTCTGATTCTTCTGTTCCCATTGTTTGTTTTTTTAAATATGTCTCTCAGCAACTAAAGAGAAAACCAAGAGAAATATTTTGAAATTTTCGAGGTCGAATGATGTGAAGACCTTGTATGGCAAGCCGTTCTCGTCAAAACTATGTTTAAACCATTTTTCGAAAAATTTACACACTGAGAATTACAACAAAGCACACTGAGATTTAAAAACTTCAAAACGCACACTGAGAATTGAAAATTACACACTGAGAATTGAAAATTACACACTGAGAATTGAAAATTACACACTGAGATTTCATAAAGACGCACTGAGATTACAAAAATGAAAAACGCACACTGAGAATTGAAAATTACACACTGAGAATTGAAAATTACACACTGAGAATTGAAAATTACACACTGAGATTTCATAAAGACGCACTGAGATTACAAAAATGAAAAACGCACACTGAGAATTGAAAATTACACACTGAGAATTGAAAATTACACACTGAGATTTCAAAAAGACGCACTGAGAATAAATAAACTGAAAACACACACTGAGAATTTGAAATTACACACTGAGAATTTAAAATTACACACTGAGATTTGTGCGCACTTTCTATGCGCACATATCTAATTAGCATACTTAATCTGAATCTATTACAAGCTTAAACATGTTAAAACAACAAGGGGACAGAACTCGTTAGTCCTTCGATTTGGTTCCAAATTATTAATAAAAAAAACTTTAGAAATACAAGAACAAGAAAAATACCCACTTACTCTTATTTACAAAATATAACCAAATGGTGAAAAACTTTATTAAAATTATAAGAAAACATTGGAACAATCTGCAAAAGAATGCAGTGAAAGTGAAATTTTTACTCAAGTGTCTATATAAAGCATATAAACGTAACAAAAATATAAAAGATTAACTAGCGAAATCAGGGTAACAGTTGGAAGACTTTTGAAAAGGGACCCCTGTTTAATTACTGGTAGTAATGATCTGAATTATAGGCAACAAACTTATGAATATGAGCCATGTTAAGTCTTGAAATTTATTACGAATGTTGGTTGAAGGACTCGCATTTCATTATAATGACAAGAGTTCTTGAGATCAAGATATCAATCTGTTGAATTATTCATCTCATGAATATTCATTAGTAATTTGCATATTAATCTCAGTGTGTATTTTTGAAATCTCAGTGTGTAATTAACAATTCTCAGTGTGTGTTTTTCAATTTATTTCATCTCAGTGTGTCTTTTTAAAATCTCCGTGTGTACTTTTGAATTCTCAATGTGTGTTTTTTATTTTTTGAAATCTCAGTGTGTAATTTCGATTTCTCAGTGTGTTATTTTAGGTTTTTTAATCTCAGTGTGTATTTTTTTTCGAAAAAAGGGTTTAAACATAGTTTTGACGAGAACGGCTTGCCATAACCTTGTTCAAATATTTCACACTTTAAATAAATCTTGTTTAATAGATGGAAAACATGGCTGCATAAAGATCCTGTGTCAAATCATAATTTCGCCTCCATAAATGGAATGTCTTACCAAATTCTAACGGAACTATCCAGGAATAATGGCAAAATAGTTTCATTTTATTTCTAAAAGCATAGAGAACATGCATTCGCCACAATATGTCTTTATAGTGATATCGGACAATTTTCATGAATGTCTTCTCTCGGATCTGAAACATCAATGCAAATATTTGACTATTTTCATAATCGAAAACTCAATCTGATAACTAGATAAAGTGATGCCTTCGCACTCCACTCTGAAGTCACTGTATTAATACAAAGTCAAAGTAGGACTTTCCTTGAGATTTTATTGTGCCTGGGAGACACAATTGATGCCCTCGCAGATGCAGAGTATTATTTTAAAATAACTATAACATTTAACCGCTTATACCCAAAAATGACAAAGTATTCAAATATTAATAAAAAAAAAAAAACCTTGACCACTTGTACACCTTCGATATATGTACAAACAGACAGCAAATTGAAAACTTTCTAGAATTCCAACTGAAGGAGAAGTTATCTGGACACTCTCCTCCTCTTAATATGCAAGTAAATACTCAAAAAATTGACATAGTTCAATTATCTCCCAAGAGCAAATATTAATAAAAATCAAAACCCTGACCACATACACACCTTCAATATATGTAGAATTCAAACTATACGAGAAGTTATGCGGAACTATATGCCCATAATGGGACGGATGGACGAACAGATAGAAGGACGGACAGACAAGGGTTCAAAATACCCCCCCCCCCCCCCCCCCCAAACTACCAATTTTCAGTTCCAGTGGCATACCAATACGGATTATGTGATAAAGCACATAATCTCATTCTGTAATTTATCAGATTGATAAAAACTGTACTTTGTATATATGTAGTTTTATCAGAAGTAATGATTTTCGGAATAAATAGGAAAACGTATAGTTACTCTAAGAACCTCCAATTTTTTTCTGTGCTATCGGCGATTTAGAGCTATTTATTGACCATTTGAAGACATTCTGATTTCTACTATTCTCATCGACTAAAACTCTATAATCCTTTAACCGAATGACATTGAAAAACCTAAAAACTAGCTTATTATAGATATCGCAGCCCACATCATTACAAATAAACAACACTATATATGCACAAATTGTCGAATTTAATCGAGAAGTCCTAGATTGCGATAACATCTGCCGGTCAATGTTTTGTAAGTGAAGATCCCATTGTCTCTGCAGCAAGTCTATATATTTTTTTAATCGAACTCGGACCGCTAGAATGAAACCGTAATAGGTACAGCGTTCATTTAAGGTTCCCGCAAATCAATCAACATTTAAACAGTTACCGTTTTGATAATTAAAAAAAAAACAATAAACATTTGCTTGATTTTTGGTCGAAAATTTAAGTCTTAATTTCACAAGAAAGGACATCAAGGTGTAAACACACTGACAGAACTTTAGTTGTCTTTATAAGTCTATACTATAGTACCAGTATAATTAATAATCTACTCCTAGATCGCCGCGATCTTTTTGTGCTGATTCGGCGTAAAGCATCACATAATACATAAATGGGCGTTTTTCAATAAAAACGTACTTTCTTGTCCCAGCCACTTTAAAAAAAATGTGTTTGATCTTTGCAAGTAATTTTTTTGTGCAGTCAGTACATTGAATTAGATATAACATTTTTAAGCAAAGAAACAGTTTATTTTTAGAGAGATTGATAATATATTGATTCCTGAATGGTCCAAAACAACCAAAATGGCATGTCCCTAGACCGCCTGTTCAACATTCATACTCTCAAATATCGTAAAAAAATGAAGAAATAAATATTAATTTTACTTAATATAAGTTCTTTAATAATTGAAAAGTATGTTTAGAGCCAACATATTTTAATAAACAGCTTTTAACATAGGATTTTTTATTTTAGAAGGTGTGTCCCTAACACAATGTCCACTACGAAACGAAGTCATTAAAACTTGCTTATAAACAGTTTTATAAAATCAATGTAATTTTTTGTTTGCAAGAGATATAAACATTAGGGTATTACAAAAGAAGTGATGCTTTTATAACGACAATTAAACTGTTGGTAAGAAAAATTGAGCACATTAAATGGACCAGAGTGATACCGTATTTTTGTAAATGTCCACTACGAAACGGGTCAAATCTCCTTCAGTAACTGGTTTTTAAATTATGAAAAAAGTATCAGTGTACAGCTTAATAACACTTTGATGAATACAGTCAGTCTTGTAACTATTGCAATATTGGGGTTGTGAGAAAAAAATAAAACATGTGAATACGTCCCCTACGAAACAGTCCCCTACGAAACAAGTTTGGGAGAAAAACGTTTCGTAGTGGACACTACCACTACCATGCAGTCTTTTTTTTACTCTTTTTTCAATTATATTCGTGCAAAGCAAATAACAAAGGTTAGTTTCATGTAATTTTTATTATGTTTTTATTAACATAGAATAGGGTTGCTGTCAACTACGAAACTTTTTGTCCACTACGAAACGGTTTTGTCAACTACGAAACGCATCAAAATGTCCATTACGTAACATGAGTTGTACCTTCATATGTGAAGTACTGTCTAATCTTTATCAATAAAAAATGGTTCTCCAATTCAGAAAAAATGAGATTTTTCTAGTATATAACGTAAACGAACTGGAATGTCTATAGGAAACATTTAAAATTGCAAAAATATGTGTGTTTAGAAGCAGTTTCGTAGGGGACAAAAGTCCCCTACGAAACAGTACACAAATTATGAAAATAATATCATTTTAAAGAGTATTTAAGATTGCACTTTTTGTTTACAAACAGGTCTATAATAGAGGTATTCAAAAGAACTCTTGAAAATTATTGAAAAACGCCCAAATATGGACAAAGGGGAATAACTACAAATTGCAATACATGTACTAGGTCCTGTAAAATGACCTAGTATAAGCATTTTTTAAACATTCTGATTTCATTTTGCATCAGTCACTGTTAATAAAACTATAATGTTTATGTTAATTAGAGGCATGTTGTCTATTATCCTTCCCCCTCAAAAATTATTACCATAATAACAACAACCCCCAAAACAAACTAACTAATGTCTATTTTTGATTATATAACATATATATTTTCAGTGTATATGTATTGTTTATGTGTTATTATTTTAAAC
>CM034356.1:14726591-14736860 GCA_019925275.1 Mytilus edulis | reverse complement strand
AAGCATGTTTAAGTCTGATAAATCCTTGACTTATATTTTTTTTTGTTAAGCATTCCTGATAAATCATGAAAAGCACATCGAAAGCATGAAATTAATAAACTGTTCTTTAATTTCTAGTATTGTCTGTTGGAAAAATTGTACATGCATAGGATTATTCGGTAGTCGTAAATGCACCTCCCCTACTGGACTTATCAATCGGTAAAATGAAGATTCACAGTAAATCAGTTTTGAAAATACATGAAAATAATATGGTGGCAGTGGACATGATTATGCTGCAAGGATACGCATGCACGATTTCTTTGTTAATGTAAAATTTGAAATGCAATAGAATAATATATTTTTTTTTATCCCATACGTTAGAGTTAAATAACATCATGGATAACTGGTTTTTGTATTCTGGTTTCATGCATATATCTAAAAACTAATTAAAAAGTAAAATTACAAAAATGCAGAAAAAACCTCAAACACATAAAACGTATGGAAAACAACCTGTAGTATTCCTGGCTTGGTATAGGCATTTCCTTATTAGGAAAATCGTGGATTACAACTGTTTTGTTAGCTAGATAAACCTATTATTTTATTGCAGTCGAAAATAGTTTCATTATATTGACAACAATGTGTGAAGAAAACAAACAGACATAATAGATAAAAAAATGTAATGCATTAAGGCACAACAGTCAACATTGTGTTATAATCTTACTCATTCTAAGCCAAACAAATATGTGGGGAAAAAATGGCATATAGGCAACCCGCATAATCAATATGGAGGACATGCATACAAACATGACCATAGCACAACACCAATAGGACTAAAGAAGCATCCTGATAACGTTCAGGTTATGATACTTTTGTTTCATAGTCTTAAATATATCCTAGCCTGGTCCAAATTCATAGTGTGTTATATAATATAAAGTATGTAATGAATTGTATTTCATGCACTAAATTTTGAATGTGTCTGCTTTTCACAGTAACTTAAATAAAATATATCCCACTTCAAAGAAACCATGAAAAGCAATATGTCGTACATTAATTCTGTTTATTGCCTTAAAACACTGTGTGAACTTTCGAAAATTTGAAGTAATTAAGTTATCATTATGTAGGAGAATTACATATTTACATATTTTATCACATTATAATAAGATCAATTACTAACAACAATGACGATAAAAGGTTGGGATTGATTTTCGTTAAAAGTTATTATTTACCAACTATAGAGAGAGAAAAAATAATGATTTAAAGTAAATATAGACATGATAATTGATCGAAGTTAGAATAGTACACTAACTATGATAACAAATATATAACATTTATAGATTCTTAATTGATGCATATTTATAAACAAGACAGATTCATTCCATCTTAAGATTGAATACTATGGATTCATTATTATTCGTTGGATATCAATTTTCGTGGATTTCGTAAGTATAGGGGGACCACGAATTTAAAAGTTCAACGAATTACAAATTTTCTTAAGGAATATATGCAGACTTTGTCAAAACCAAAAAATCAAATATCCACGAATTTGCAAGTTTTCCTCAAACCACGAAAATTGGTACCCACGAAAATAAATGAATCCACAGTTACTGTAATGCATTTATTACAATATGAGTTGGAAAGCTTTTATTTTGTATATTTGCTCAGAGATGTCCATGTACTTTGCATTATAAATCGGTCGAAAGCAGGAAAAGCACATTTCGCATAACTTAATGCATCTCTGCTTTTAAATACCTTTCATACAGATTGAACCGTTTAATTCAGTTCTAAATATTGATAGTTTGAAATTCAACACACTTAATGACACGCCTTTCAAATCTGTTTATAAAGTATTTGCAATTTTTGATGGAATCAATTCAGTGTGAGTACAATAGAATTGACGTTCTCGTATTTAATAATTTAACACGAATGAAATACACATATATGCATTGTAAATGATTAGAGGTAAATATTATATTACAGATATGATTAGTCACGCAAAGTATTGAATAAACAGAAATCATGTTGCAGAAGTATATCATTATTTTACGACAATATTTGTATATTATCAACCATTTTCTTACCAGATGCATATAAAATAAATAAATATTATCAAATTAAATCAATAATTAGAGTAATAAGATTGAATAATGCCAACTAATTGATACCTATACACCCGTGAAACCAATCAATACGTGATAATAATTTTGGTTTGAATTTTACGTATTACATTCTTTATTTCACTGATGTATAATATAATAAGTTTGAATGTTTAGGAAAGAAAAAGACAAATGTATACCGGTATTTAAATGTTTAAGGAGTAAAAGGAAAAATATAAAGTGGATAAGTTTATTAAGTATTTTTTAAGATATTACATCATGTATTTTCTGCAAGTCATTTTATTTTCATTATTAGTTGTGCATGAATGATTGTGTAGAAGATATTTTAATTTTACACCTACAGTCAACAGAGGATTATATCATCTTTAATTTTTATGTTTCTCAAAATAGAATGCAGAGTCCAGATATTAGGATATGTTGTTTAAGTAGCATACATTGGAAATATACCAAAAGCATTTCATGTATTTCAGAGTAAAAAGATAAAAAAATGCAGAGAGAACAGAAAAGAAACGAGGTAAATGAAACCCATGCCATTTTTTTTTTATCAGGAAAAGACTTCAAGATGAACTTAGACTCCGCCCACATGAATAGATTTATACAACTGTTCTTCATATAGACTATAAAAGAAAGTAAGCAACAAAAGAAACCAAAGGGACAATAACAAAATACAAGTCCCAGAGAAACAGACAAAAACATCATTCGTCTCAACTCGGCCGATTCCGTACCCTCATAGAAGGAGAGTAGCGGATTCTACCGAGGATTGCCGAATGACAAAAACATATGGAAAACAATTTAGAGTCTCTGAAATAAAATACAAAGCAAGACAAACATATAAAATGACGTACTGAAGAATATGTGCACATTATTTTCTGCTGTCTAAGAAAGATAAATAATTTCCCAAAAAATTAATTGGATAGATGTCAATTGACTGTGAAAGAAATCATGTTTAAGTTGCATAATATATATAAAACAATATATGTATTAAGATATACTGGTATTTATTTTATTCCACCAATCAAATTCCCTAAATTCCCTAATTTATAAGATAGAAACTGTTGAAGATTTGCAATCTGACATAACATAAAATTCGAAATGCAATGCATGACTTTCAGATCGGAATAATACTGAATATAACATACAACAACAAAAACATATTAGTAATCATAACGAATGTAGTACATGCTAAAATGAAAAAAAAACATCATTGTTAAAGGTCGTACGGTGACCAACTAGCGTCATTTGGTCTTTGTTTAATAGCTGTGTCATTTTCTTATTTGTATATCGAATGAAAACTAAACATTGAATTATCTAGCGATGCTGTTTTAACCTGTAAAAGTTTGTCCAAGTTCAGTGTCAGAGTCTTTGGCATAGTGTTGTTCCACTATTCATAACAATACTTTATTTGTTTGTTTATCTTTGCAAAACTGCATAACACATTTACTTTAAAATACCTATAGTCACAGGAATGAAGAGATACTACATCAATAACTTTTTTAACATGATATGTTTTCCAACTACTATTTTTGATGGATACTGCGGTTTTTTGGCAAATGACATGATTATTGTTTTTCTACATGTCATCTGTTCTTCTTAAGACATCGTAAATAAACATTATCTGTCAATTTAGCTGCTGACTGTACTGCTGTTCAATTCACAATTCACGTATCATAGAGTCAATTTTTCTATTTGACTCAAAAATGTGCAACCTTCGCTTTTCTAATATTGTTTTTTTTCTTAAATCAATATAATTGCAGAAACTATTAAAGGCAGCAGAAGACGGGGATTTAGAAAAAGTGAAACAGTTAGTTCGGCATGGAGCTGATATAAATTATAAGGACACATTTGCGGTAAATATATTCATATGATTCTTAAATGTTGACCCACATAACTTATGGTCTAAATTGTAACTGATGACTCAACTCAAGGGCGATTTAAATGATGTCGTTATCTTATAGTTCATAGAATATGTATACAGCTTCAGTATTTGTGTATTTTCAATGATTTTTATAAACAATTCGAAAGAACAATTGATTTTGAATTTTGCATAGAACATGAAATTGTTTTACAAAATGTGAAAATAATTTTTATTGGAAGTCCTTTGATATTTCCCCAAACTACAAACGAATTTGATAATAATGAAAGTCAGATTCATACCAAACTCTTGTCTTAACTAAGAGGCCATTCCATTCTCCAAATTAATTTTTTTTAAAGTATGCCAGATAAGATAGAAATACAATTTAGTAAATATGTTTACTTTTTAAATTGTTATTTGTATGGAGAGTTGTCTCATTGGCACTCACACCACATCTTCCTATATCTATTACATGAACTAATCATTTTTCTTAAAGAGTTTTACGGCACTACACTGTGCAGCAAACAACGGTAATATAGAGATTATCAACTACCTAGCAGATAATGAAGCAGACATGAACTGTCGCAATAAATGGGTATGGATAGTACAATAAGACGACAAATATATGGAAATATAATTGAGAATGGAAATGGAGAATGTGTCAAAAGTAAAATCACAAAAATACTGAACTTAAAGGAAAATCAATTCGGAATGTCCATAATCACATGGCAAAATCAAATAACAAAACGCATCAAAAACGAATGGACAAGAACTGTCATATTCCTGACTTGGTACAGGCATTTTCAAATGTAGAAAATGGTGGATCAAACCTGGTTCTATAGCGCTAACCCTCTCACTTTGATGACAAATTCCGTTATATTTACATTGATGAGTTAACTAAACAGACACAATAAATAAAATAGTCAACATATTGGTACATCAGTCATCATCGTATAATAATTTTAAAAGGAACAATTTAACAGAACACAAAAACATATATCTACAAATACATTCATTGATTTGTGTGTCTGTCGTCAGAAAATTTTATAAGAGACAACAAACCGACAAATAAGCAGAAAACAGACCAGGGCAGAATAATTTGTCTTCAACACAGTGAAAAAATCCGGTACCGAGGCATGATTTAGATGGCCCATGAACACAAATATGTACTAGTTAAGTGAAAAGAGACATCACATTTAACTCCGAAACATATAAATTAAATAAATTAAAAAAACATACAAGACTTAACAAATGCCACACATATCTAACTTTTAAAATGCGGCGGTGTTGAACATGTTAAGGGAGATCTAAAAAAGCTGCTATACCTTTAGTTAATATAGAATAAAAAAACACATAGCAATACGCTCAGTACATGATGATAATGGGAAATGTTATTATGCCCCCATATGTCCAAAAGTTGGTTTCCGTTCTCTAACTTTAGTTTGCGAAAACCAAATGTTATGATAACTGATATGAAACTTATACACAAGTTGAAGTTGGGTGGCGTCACTTTTAATGTCCATTAATTATGCTCCTTTATTAACATAAAAAGAATTATGAATATTTCGTTTCCATTTCTAACTTTAGTTTGCATCAACTAAAGGTTATGAAATGTATAAACAATGCTTATTACCGCACATTTCAGATCAGTGTTAAGTGTTGGTGGTGTCACTTTAAACGTTCTAGAGTAATGCCTTTTATAAATGAAAAAATGCTGAATTTGTTCCTTTCTCTACTCTCTCTTTTAAGTTAGCCTCAACCAAATTGTATAAGACTTATACATAATGCTTATTACCAAAAAACTCAGATCAAGTATAAATTTGCGTAGCGTCACTTTCATTGTTCTTCAGTTATGAACCTTTATAACTTTATATGATATGATATGTAAGCGTGGATATGTACCCCATTGACACATTCCCCATTTATTACTATGCTGATTCTTTATGGTTATTATCGAAGTGGAACCTGGTTTTCTTCTCTTTAAACCTCATTTAACAAATACATATTCTAAAAACAAAACATATTTTAGACCATTTGTATTGTAAATGATATAGAATAAAGAGATGAGACAACTATCTATCTATTTTTGAATGAAATAGATACCAAACATATGAGTAGTCGATTCTGAAACTGATTAATTTAATTTAAGCAAATGCTGATACTAAATAATTAAGTATACATTCTGTTATCATTTGCAGGTCCTTGCTACTTATGTTGATATTCAACTGTTTCGGTTCTTATACATCCTTGGCTTTCAGATATTCAGCTTTGAACATTGCTGATGTTGATGGTCAATCCAGATTTAGACCCATTGGTGGCTTTCGACTGTATCTGCTCTTTGTTGTTGTCTCTTTGACATATTCCATATTTCCATTCTCAATTTTCTTATCTGCTTCGTGCTGAAATACATTGTTTATTGTATGCAGAAACATGTTTTTTTTTTATCTATAATAATATAGTTTCAATCAGATTCGATTACGTTCATATTGGTGTGATAATCAAGGTTTACATAATCGTTTGTGTAATCAACTTCCCATATCAAATGTTGTGTAATCAAAAACTGATACAGCTTTCCTGAATCATTTAAGAAGATCATTGCAGTTGTGCATCTTGACGTATTTTGATGTTTTAAGATTCCGTCATTCTTATACTATTGTCTATTACGTAAAATTTGGTCTGTGCAAGCCAACCATTCAGTGTTTGCTACGTTTTTACTATATTTCATTGCCTGTTATAGGGAAGAACACCTCTTCATTTGTCCGTGCACAAAGGTCGGATAGAAGCTTCAAAGGCATTGATAAATAGAGGCACTGCCATTAATGCTGTTAACATATTTGTGAGTTGATTTTGAGTTGATCAGATATTAAAAGAATTTAATAGATTTATGAATTTGATAGATTTACGAATGCTTCCTTTCGAAATTAGATTTATGAACTGCAATTGGTAAATACAGCTATTTACAAACATTGCTTAACTGAGTACTATGTGTCTATATAAATGGCATTGTAGAAAATTAATATTAAATACAACAGGTAATAAAGATTTACTGACGATGTCATTCCATCGTGATACAAAACGAGACATGTATTTCTATTCTTATTTTATCACCTATTTTGATATTTCCGTTTGTCCGGTTGACCAATAAAGCAGAGTAATTTCAATAATTTGCCAGACACAGACTACGGACGTATCATGGATGTGGTAATTAACGTCAGTAATACATCCGTTTTACGGATGTATAACGGATGTTACGGTTAACTCCGTAAAACGTCTGTATAAATTAATCCGTAAAACGTACGTGTAAAAACTAGTGTAAAACGTTTTACGGATTTTTTTTGATAAATGCGTTTTATTTAAGAATTGAATGCTTCTTTTTGTAACTTCATGACAGCGTTGACCAACGTTCATTTTGTATGAAGCGCGAAAGCGCTTCATTCTAAAAATGTGCACACGGTCAACGTTTTTACAACCATTTGTAGTTAAAAAAAACCAGTTGCATTCAATACTTATTATTACATTTTTGTAGCTAAGATCATAAAAAACCAGATTTTTATTAAGTTTTTATTTAAATTAAACCTGTTCACTTCATTGTGGGACCTCGTGGCATCATGAATGATAAATTTTATTGTGTAATGAAGTTGATTAAGGAATAACGCGAGATTGTAGTGTAGCCAATCAAAATAACGTATTATAATGAAAAAAGTAAAATCACAAAAATACTGAACTCCGAGGAAAATTCCATCGGAAAGTCTCTTATCACATGGCGAAATCAAATGACAAAACACATAAAAAACGAATGGACAACAACGGAAACATACATCTAATGTAATTATTCAGTATTGAACATGTTCTGTTAAATTTAGTTATCATGCAGATATATCATACATGAGGCAACACTTGAGATATAAGATTTGTTTGTAGGGAAATGACACTTACAAATCATCTTGACATTTGAAGAAGTAACTACCTGCAGTACTGTTTCTTTTAATTTGTACATTATTTTAGGGATGTACTGCCTTACATATGGCTGGTTACTGGGTTAAATCGGTCGAGATGTCAAAAATGTTGGTCGACAATGGAGCTAGTGTAAATATTAAAGACAAAGACGTAAGATCCTTTCGCATTAGTTTCAAATATCAAATCTTAATAAAAAAAATATCGGTGTCATGCTAACGCTATGCAGGTTGCGTTACATAGCAATTAATTTTACCAATCATCACTTTTTTGATCATATATTTGGTTTCACTATATTATAATGTATGTTATTGTTTAGATTTATACATTTCATGACTGACATAAGAATAAAATGAGATGAAGGTTATACATAAATGAGTTTTTCTTTCTTAATATGAAAAGGCAAATGAACATGGATGAAAAATTAACTATTTGATTTTTTCAGATCTCAATCGTTTTTCTTTTTAATAGTGCTCAGATCACCAAAAAAAAAATGGGAAGCTTACCACAAAACAAACAGAAAGTGTAAAGCGTTAGAAATATATTTCAATCATGAATTTGTATTTTTACGAAGAAAAAATAAGTTTAAAACAATGAATATGCGATCACTGCAGATAATCGCATATAAAAACAATAAAAATCTATTGTAAATTTCTCAGAAATTAAGTCATTGAACACATTCATCAATCAATGGCTATTGACAAATAAGCAAATCCGATTTATCATACTTTCTTTATGGTGTTTACCTTAAAATATGATTATACCAATGCCTAAATCAGAATGAGTTAGTGATAGCGTAACAAAAAAAACTCCAAGGAAAATTCAACAAGGAGAGTCCCTTAGCAAATGGCAAAATTAGAAGCACAAACACATCAAACGAATGGTGATTTGTGATTGATAAGTTTCAATTGAGTACAGCTTTAAATATTCTAAACCTTGTTACAAGCTGTGAAGTAAAACAATAATGTTTATAACCTCAGGGGATAACACCAGTTGAAATAGCAGCAAAGGGACAAAATACAGATGTTTTTGAATACTTAAAAGTAAGTTAGGTTAATTCAGATTAAGTACGGACATATTTTCAACTCGACGTATGCGCATTTCACTCTCATAATACATTCAAAGAAATTTTCCTCAGGAAGTACAAGTATTATACGGAAGTTCAGAAAATGAAAATTTGCGTATGATATAGATAGTTTTAAGATTTGAAGTAAATGGGTAAATATTTGAAAATAAAATAAACACAGTGTATGGAATAGAATACGGTTATATGAATATATCTGTCTTTTGGTTTCAAGAATAGTAAGGGAAATGGAACACGGTTTAATATTACTGAACTTGCATTTAAAGACTACTGTGTCATATAGGAAGAGCTTAACACGATAACACGTTTTGTAAACTGTAACTAAATGTAAGACCCGACTAAATGATGCATACAAAGGAAGCAACATGATTTGTTTCAATTTAACAGTACAACAATGCCCACCAATCATTATAACACGTTTTCATTGTACGTCAGTCATTGCCAGATGCTTAAATAGTTAAATGTATTGGTTTGATTGTAAAGTCTCAAATGTATAATTTTAAATATATGAGGCTGTAAACAATGGAAGCCGTCATTTCGAATTCTAGAATTTTCTATACGCATTTTTTTCAATAATTCAATTTCTGATGCATAAACAAAGTCATAAAAACATCTTCTATTAATTAGCTATGACATCAGACAGATGCAAATGGCTTTTCGTGGAGCTCTGATTGATGAGTTTTTTACCTCCAAAATGTATGCTTTGAAAGAATTGTGTACGTACCACGTACGTTTTGAAATTACAGTTTACGTCGGCTAGCCTTTGATAGGACTTGATACAACAGAAATATCTCACAATTCTACCGACGAAAGCTAAAAGTGATGGACGGTCTGTCGATAAATTCATGGGGAACTAAACCCCCTTAAATCATTCATCCTGAAAAGAGTTACAAAAAGTACAATCACATAGATTGACATATCACCAGTGATATTTCAAGGGGGCTATATTGAGCTTAGTATCAAATTTAAATTTACAATTTCAGTTACGATATCTTCATTCAGAGAGTAATAAATTATCTACTTAGATATAGTTTAAGCGATTTTTATACTATTGAGCTCGAGGTGGTTACTTTTGGTTGTTAATTATTGTATTGTTTACTCACAAGATATTGAAGCAACAAAAGTGAGATGAATTTTCCTGATTATTTCTGGTCACAGTAGGTTAGGTTACACTATATTTTATTTACATTTGTAATATTGTCCAGAATATACATATTTTCGCTTTATAAGTTAAACAGAAACTTTTTGATAATCTTGCGCAACTTTGGTTGTATATTGTGGTCAAA
>CM034356.1:14692954-14720113 GCA_019925275.1 Mytilus edulis | reverse complement strand
AATTAATCTTTGAAAAAATGATCAGTTATGGATTGGTTTCATATGACACCTCTTTAGTTTGAACTTTCGATTGTGTCATACATTCGTATTTACTCGTAAAAGAGGTTCGATTAACCTATTATAATTTGTTTTTTGTAATTTGTTGCTGCTTTCCGTTTTTGTGGAAGGAAAATCAAGTTTGAACGGTGTTTTTGTGTCATTTGGTTTTATTAAATTGTCGGCTATGTCAGTCAAATTGTCCTTATTTCAAAATAAAATTCGATACATTGATTCAAAATAGCATAGTTACGCCTATTGATAATATGCAAAACAAAAACAAGACATCTCAATTATGAAAAAATATTATGCTATGACTAATTAAGATGAAGTGATTTCTTGAAAAGATTCCAATTAAATTTATTTCTGTTGTTAATTTTGTTGTATATTTTGTTCATCTTCAATTGTTACAAAATAATTTAATATTTGTTCTCTTTATCTGTATGTTTGCTATGCTATATGTATATCATGCTTACCACTTACGGTTTTCAAATCTAGACATGATGCCTCCCATCCTGCAGTTATCTTTTTATGAATGTTACTTGTCCCTTAAATTCTAAAATATAAGTTCTGAGTTATTACAATGCCGTGTACCTATTACAACTAATTAGTAATGTATATATATTTTGATCGACGATTCAAAGTCTTAAGCTTAATACATATAGATAACTTCGGATTCTTTATTCATATGGAATGTGGTATGGATGTCAATAAGACAAGTATCCACCAAAGTTCAAATGTATTCAACATCTATAGATAATCGTACGGTGAGACCATGAGAAAAATCCGTAGTGTAGTCGGCTATAGAAGGCCCCAACATGAAAAATATGCAACTATTCAATTAAGAAACTAACGGCCTAATTTACGATAAGTTTAAAACAATTTATGAAATACAAATTTGACAGAAATGTTTGTAAGCGACCTAACCTTCCCCAATAACATTAACGGTACCAATTTTTCTTCACCAGATGCGCATTTTGACAAATAATGTCTCTTCAGTGATGCTCGTGGCCAAAATATGTTAAATCCAAAGCTTATATAAAAAATGTAGAGCTATAATCCAAAAGTTCCAAAAAGTATAGCCAAATCAGTGAAAGGAATCAGAGCTTTGCATGAGGGAGATACATTCCTTAATTTATAATAAATTTTAACATTTTGTAACAGCAAATTTAATAACACAAAAAAAAACGTATTTCCATGCCAGTACCGGAGTACTGGCTACTGGGCTGGTGATACCCTCGGGGACTAACAGTCCACCAGCAGGGGCATCGACCCAGTGGTAGTAATAACATTAACGGTACCAATTTTTCTGCACCAGATGCGCATTTCGACAAATAATGTCTCTTCAGTGATGCTCGTGGCCAAAATATGTAAAATCCAAAGCTTATAAAAAAGATGTAGAGCTATAATCCAAAAGTTTTAAAAAGTAAAGCCAAATCCGTGAAAGGAATCAGAGCTTTGCATGAGGGAGATACATTCCTTAATTTATAATAAATTTTAACATTTTGTAACAGCAAATATAATAACACAAACAATCCGTATTTTCATGCCAGTACCGGAGTACTGACTACTGGGCTAGTGACAATGGTGTTATAGTACAACATGATAAAAAATCTATAAACAAAATTTGAGAAGAACTTAACTCATCATATCGATATATAGCAGAAAAACGCACAATTTCAACACACATTACTTCCTTTTGATCTTGTCATTTAGCTAGTCTAGCCTAGTCTCAATAACACATATATTTGGGCAGTTGTCTTAGGTCCGTAATTGAATTGAAGTATTATTCTAGCACATTGCGTTGTTTGAAGATTAGTTTTAGAAACAAAATTTGAAACTGTCGAACATTAAGTATACTGATTTAAACACGAACACAAAGTGATGAATAAAATTGATAATCATTATACTCACATTATTGACATTTATCTTATTTGTTAACAATAATTGTACCAAAAACATGTGAAACCAATAAAGGAAACAATTTTAAGTTTCTATTTCCGTATTAAATCAACATCTTCTTTAGCGACACTACGACATAGATTAGTTAACGTCAGATATTATTAGGTCACTTCTTATAGGTGTCAGTAGATTGATATAAGTTTCACTTAACTGAAGTATTGCACTTATAAGCAAACAGTATTATTCATTATAAGGCAAACATTAGTACTGACTTCAATGTGAACGATTGCACGTGTTAATCATTTTTCAATTAATTGAAGATTATAGTGAACAACAGGAGATATTTTATGAAGACACATTTTCCAATGTGTCTCACTGTCAACTACACAACAGCTCCTTTTTCTTTTAAATAATAGACATATAAAACGTACTAGCAGAAGTACGAAATCCGATATATTTAAAAGAAGAGTCCCTTAAATCTTTCAACTCAAAAAATTAAAATGCTCAAGATGGCTGGATCTATGTTTTTGTTCATTGATGTTGTAAAAATAAATAAAATGGCAGATTAGTAAATCTGTTTCCAATATAATTCTTTTTATAAAACAATCAATGTAAAACGGTGTATCATGACGGCTAGTTTATTGCTTTTCCCTTTTGTATTGTTTCACATTTTATAACAATTTATCAATCAATGAGTGAGGCAAACTATACAAATGGAAATGAAATTTCTATCTTCTTTTTGCGATCAGTTAATTTTAAGATTAAAAGAAAAGAACTGCATTTTATTGATCTCGAATAAATCTTCTTCAATTTTTTTACACTGATAATAAAACAATATTTTTTTAAAACGAATATTATGTACAAGGAAACTTAATACTGAACTCGCAACGACTTTCGACAGTGTCTAATCATACGTGCAAGCGCACACATTGCGATAAGACATTACCTGTCCTAAATGTCTAAATGATAGAAAAATATGGCTATGATAGTCGCATTACAACTCATTATATATTTCGGAACTTGTTTAATGGAAGAATTAGGAGAGACCAATGACACCCATGAATCAAAAAGATTACTGATAAATGATCCAGATGCCATCAACAACAGTTGAATAATTTGGAAAGGTCCTTACAACAACAACAAGCAACAATATTACAACAACAAGCAACAATTCAACAGCTTAAACAAAATAACCCTCAAGGTGAGTATAGTGAAAATACAAGAAAAACATTTATATAACTACACTCTGGTTATTTTCGTTAATGATAAACATGAAATCGGGGACACATATTTTTTGGACCTTCAAATATGCTTTGTCTTCCAAAAGACCCAGAACTTGGCAATCGTACTGGATCACCAAATAGCCGTATATATGGTACAGAATTCGAAGGAAATAATTTTGCACCAGGTTCCGCAAACGAAGATGTTCCTTGTGCCCTCTGTCGGAGTTCCTCGTCCTCTGTAATGATTCCTGGTAGAAAATCATGCTACTCTGGATGGAAAAGAGAATACTTTGGTATTTTAGCTTCTGGTTGTTATAATTGCAAAGCTTCGTCGTATATTTGTGTGGATATGAATCCTGAGTTCATTGCAGGCGGAGAGAGAAATAATGATAATAATTTGTTGTATGCAACGAGCATGAAGTGTGGTTCCCTTCCATGTCCACCGTACCACAATGATTTGGAAGTATACTGTGTTGTATGTTCAAAGTGAAGTTAGTTTGCTTACTTTTGACTTTATCTTACTAGCATCATTCGTATATGATTTTTGTTGTTGTATATATTTTGAAAAATATATAAGCCAGGAGACAAGGAATAACGCCAACGAGACAGTAACCTCTACTCTCCCTGACAAAAAAATCTTCAAGTGTCTTTGTCGAATGTCAAATTTGATAAATTAAGTTCAGAACAGTCCCACTGGTGCATTAGCTACATAAGCAGTCGTAATTGCAAATGAACATAAGTTTTAGACCAGTAGATAATTCATTGTACGATTCATTCTAAAAATTACTGTTAAGCTCTCTGTATTTCAGCTGATCATATTACACGGCACGACTATAAATTCAATGTATATTAAATCAATAGAAAACTGAGGTTATGATTTTTTTCTAAATACTTGTTGTATGGTTACTGTCTCATTGCATCCTTTTTTTCTTTGTTTAAACATACAAGTAAATTCATAACTGTTTTTATCACTACTTGAAGACAGAATCAGTTTTATTTACAACTACTATGCAGGACAATTTAGTACATTATCTTAAAATCAAGAATATGATGGTCTTCAAACAATCTGTACTCGATTTCTTTTAACAACTGCTTGAACCCTTTTCGCTGTTGTGCCAGTTAAATGACAACCAGACTGGCTATGCAGTGCGGACTTTGCTCGTAATTGAAGGCCGTACAGTGAAATGTAAGTGATAATTTCTAAGTCATTTTTGTCTTCTGTTGAGAGTTGTCTCGTTGGCAATCATGCCACATCATTTTAGATTATACCTTGAGCATGATTTTTTTCTTTGTTGTTAGCCAGGATAGTCTGTACATCTATTTTTGTATATGTGTTGCGTTTGTTGGTGATTGTAGCTTTCAATGGGAGGTGAAGGGTTTCTGTGTTTTACGGCTTGTGTGTAGTTGTGTTACCTGTAAAATAAAAAAAAAAAAAAACATGAACAAAAATGATACATATAAATCAATCTTTAAAAAGCTGATCAGGATAAGTTACATGGCTCCTTTTCAATTTGAACTTCGAATTTACTCATAAAAGAGTTCAATTTGTTTTTGTAATAATTGCAGCTTTCTGTTTTTATGGAAGGGTTATTGAGCTGAATGGTGTTTTTGTGTCATTTTGTGTAAGTGGATGGTCGGCTATGTGATTCAAATTCTCCTATTTTCCAAATACATGTTTTCCCCCTATTCAAAATAACCTACGACTATTGTTTATATGCAAGAAAACAATCAAGCCATCTCATTAATGAAAAAAGATGATAAAAAGAAACTGTAATTGTTTAAGCTAAAATGATATTATATACTAATCAACAAAAGAAACGATACAAGGCAATGTATTTTCCATATATAATAAAATTGGATACACTATACCGAGGTAAATAATTGCCCTATTGGTCTAATTTTACAGAGTATTTTCTCTTCAAAGCCATTGATTTCAGGCAAAAATTGGAACAATTTTCTAGAAATTCCAATATCGATGTAAGAACTTTAAACTTTTAAACTTGAACAGGGTCTGATAAAATTTTTGAATGCCCTTTGTAGATATTTGAACACTTAATTCTCATTATCGAAATTAAGTACCGACTTTTGTCATCATTTTTCGCAAAATAAATTTGACTCCTGTGTCTAATAGCTCGGTATTAAAATTTCGGTTCTCAGTGCTCTTCAACATCGTGCTTCATTTGGCCTTTAAAACATTTTTTGATTCGAGCGTTACTGATGAGTCTTTTGTAGACGAAACGCGCGTCTGGCGTAAAGATAAAATTTTAATCCTGGTATATATGATGAGTTTATTTGCAACCACTTAGTTGATGCCACTGCTGGTGGAGATTTATTTCCCCTTATCAACAGCCCAGTAGTCAGCACTTCTGTGTTGACTTGAGTTATCATTGATCTGTTCATATTTATAAATTAACTGTTTAATGCGGGGTTCACACATTGCCGATTATTGCTCCCGTTTGAGATCAGACAGCGTTACGACACGAAAAGTGAAAAAGCCGGATTAGTACCCTCAATTATCTGGAATGTTCTATTATTGTCTGAACGCAGTCGTTTTAGTTCGTAACAGATTCCTTGTCGGGAAGGGTCCGAATAGTTCGACAAAGCACCCCGACAGTTAGTTGCGTCCCGTAACATTCGGGGCCGATTTTGTCTAGTCGGATTACAATCGTGCCTATGACGTGACAGATTCTGCTGTATGGGATCGAATACCTAACAATGTTCTGTGTATTCGGGAAGGTGTCCTGTGGAACGGGAATGATCTGGAGAAATTTTTCATTGCTGTTTTTCTGCCGATTGAGTCCAGATTGCATCCAGATCTTGTCGATTGCGAACAGTCCCGTTATTAATTCTAAATTCGTCAATGATACCCACGTCAGAGTCCCGACAATTACAGAATACAATACGACTGAGACCAGACAAAGCCGTTTGCAATGCGATAGAGCGGACCGTGATAGGATTACGTTACGACAGTACCAGATCATCCCGAGTATGCCAACAGTTTTCAAACAGATAACTTCCGTCAGGGTCGGTTCACTGTCTTGTCACTATCTAATCTCTGTTGGAGTACATTCGGTAGAATCGGGACGCAGTCGTGACAGACTCGGTCGAATTTTACCTCGCGAAAAAGACGAATCGGATTAGAAGCGGATTTAGAACGGGATTATCGGGATAAATTCGCTTGGAAACGGTTGAATATCGACGCTTCCTGAACAATAACTGATTGTTGTCGTGATTATTTTTTTTTTTACAAATTTTAATTAAAGTTTGAATTTCCATCTACGATTCATAGGATCTTAATCAGACTTTTAATAAATTTCAATCGGGAATGGTCTTGTCATGGACGGCAGAATAAATCGTGAATGTGTGACACCAGCTTAACAAAACTTTAAATTTTGAAAAAAATTAAGCGTTTTGTACCTCAGGAATAGATTAACTTAGCTGTATTTGGCAACACTTTTATGAATGTTTGGTCCTCAGTGCTCTTCAACATTTTACTTTATTTGGCCTTTAAAACATTTTTTGATTCGAGCGTCACTGATGATTCTTTTGCAGACGAAACGCGCGTCTGGTGTAAATATAACATTTTAATCCTGGTATCTATGATGAGTTTATTTGTACCGTTTCTTTTGTTGACTAGTATATGTTACTTGTAACTGATCAAATTAAATTTATCGTTTTTTGTGTTTGTTATTTTTTTTGTTGATGTAGTTAAAAAGATAATGTTGTATTTGATATCTCTATTTGTGTGGTTCAATGCTACATGCAGATCATGCTTACCACTTACGGTTTTAGAATTTAGAAATGGTGCTTCCCATCCTGCATTTATCTTTTTTATGTGGATTATATGTCCCTTCAATTTAAAAGTATTAGCTTTAAGTAATCATGCGTGATGCCGTGTACCTATCAGATGGTTATAATTGTGTACGTAAATATACTACTTACGTTTTGGAATTTTGGGTCCTTAGTACTCTTCAACTTTGTACATGGTTTGGCTTTCTAACTATTTATTTTATCTCAGCGTCATGGATAAGTCTTATATAAACAAAACGCGCGTCTGGTGTATCAACATATAAACCTGGTACATTTTATAACTAATTAAAACTATGGAACAACTGTGCTTGTAAATAAATCCAATGTTTTATGTTTCATTGCAGATGACCATGGTCATTATTTAACATAGACTTTATGCTTTATGTCTATAGATAATTCCGGATTCTTTTATTGATATAACATGTGGTATGGTTGTCAATAAGACAACTATCCACCAAAGTTGAAATGAAGTGGATGTAAACACCTGTAGACAACCGTACAGCGAGATCATGAGAATAATCCGTAATATACACAGCTATTAAAAATGAAACAACACGTTATCAATTTAACGCTTTCCCGTATTTACCTTCAACATGAACACCCAAAGCCCCGACATGAAAATATGAAACAATTCAATAAAGAAACAAACGGCCTAACGTATAACAAATCTTACGAATTACAAATATGGCAGATATGCTTTTAAGCTGTTTAAAGAAAACCATTTGAAAATGTTGAAAACTTAAAATATACTGATTTAAACACTAAAACAAAGTGATGAATAAAACTGATAACACTCACATTATTGGCATCTATCTTCTTTGTTAACAATTAATTAATCACGAACATGTTAAAACCAACGAAGAGAACAACTTGTGGTTTTCTATTTCCGTATTAAATCTACTACTTTAGCGACAGAACGACTTATAAAAGCTCACGTTAAAATTCATTATGGAGACATTATTATTTACTGACTTTCGTATAGACGATGTCACCTGTTTAGATATTTAAAGAAGAGGCAATCAAACCTTTCAATTTGAAAAGATAAACTATGTCAAGCAACGGAAAGCATTAAAATGCCCAAGATAGCTGAATTTGTGTTTTTGACCAATGATGTTGTAAAAGTAAATAAAATGGAAGATTGGAAAATCTGTGTTCAGAATTTTTTTTTATGATTCAATCAAAATAGAAAGGTATATCATGATGGCTTGTTTAATGTTATATATTTTTTTTCTGTTTACTGATTTAGTTATGTCACCCCTTTGAAAAAGGGGGGATATATTGTTATTCTACGAATTTTTTCTTCCACACTTTTTGTCCAGCAGAGTTCTCGGAGATGCCTTGACATACATTTATAAAACTGCACCATTATGACAATCCCCATGTGCAGATGTGCACCTTGGGTTTGGAATTTTCAGGATGGCCGCCGTTACCATGGAAACGGCAAAAATGTAAAAAACCGAAAAATGAAACTTTCAGAACTAATAACTCATCGTTAGAAGGCGTGACGTGTGACATCCATCTTAAGAACTTTTAAGATGGCTACCGTTGTCATGGAAACAGTCCAAACGTGAAAAAAAACTAAAATAAATCCTCAATTTATTCATAGAAAATCAACCGTTACAGATACCACCCAAAAATTCGAAAATTTGAGACAAAATTCTGTGATTAAGACTATGTGCAAAACATCTTCTAGAATATCCTAGAAGAAAACGAATATATAATTTAACGTGCTTCTTTCTATTCTATACAAAAAATCGTGCTCTGAAGAGAAAATCGCCACTGAGAGAGAAAGACACACGAAGAGTACACATAATTGACATTTCTGCACTTGCATTAAAGTACACATCCGTTAATCGAACACCTGCAAAAATATACACATTAGCTGAAATCCATCGATGAGCGTGTATTTAAATTGTACAAGATAAGATATATGTATCGTGTTATACGCGAGCTATTGAAGAACAAAATGAACAGTAAGTATGCCGCTCCGTCAATATATACACGTGTTGTCTATTCATATTACTAAGTCCACGATAATATACTTCAGTATCACGTGACGCCACCTTCTTCCTCGCGCGTGTGTCTAATTTAAGATTTTAAAGAGTTCCCCAACTATATATAGACATCACTCTTATTCTACGAGAAGAGAAAAAAAGGGGGGGTCAAAGACATGTATACTAGACGTGCCATTTGACTTTGGTACACTCAAACTGGTTGCTGCTACTGTCACAATGTCAAGAACGGGGTGACATCCTCCGCTATTGCTTGCAATGGCAAATCTAGCTTAAATTGGTTTTCTCTTTTGAATTGTTTCACATTTCATAACAATTTATCAATCAATCAGGTAGGCAAACTATACAATAGAAAATAACATTTATAAATTTTCTTTTTTTCTCTTTCTTTTTGCGATTGATTTATTTTCCTATTTAAATCAAATTACAGAATTTTAAAATCGATTAACTCTTCTTAACTTTTGTTGCACTGATAATAAAACCAAACATTATTTTGACTGACGAATAAGTACTTGAAACATGCTGCAAGTCTTATCGAACTCACAACGACTTTTAGAGGTGTCAAATTATAACCAAGGTATAAGTCGGCATTGTATATGTGTCAAAGATTAAGTTATTCCTTATATTGTGATAAGAAATTACTTGTTCTAAACTTTTAAAAGATTGGCAATATGGCTATAATAGTCGCATTACAATTAATTTTATATTTCAGATCGTGTTTAATGGGAGGACTTGGAGAGACAAATAAAATCCACGGAACAAAACGGTTACTACTAAATGATCCAGATGCCATCAACAACAGATTGAATAATTTGGAACTGTCTTTACAACAACAACAAGCAACAATGTTACAACAACAAGCAACACTGTTACAACACGAAGCAACCATTCAAAAACAACAAGCAACCATTCAACAACTCAAACAAAATAAATCTCACGGTGAGTAAAGTGCAAATGCAAGTAAGTACACGTGCTCATGATAACAGAATCTCGTCAATGATATCATCATCCTTAAATAATTTCATAACTTCCATATAAGTAAACATTATTCGTGATTTACTTTGGCATCTGAATCCATTAGCTAGATCGGCAAAACCTACTTAAGTGTTTATATTTTATATACAACATGTACAAGGATAAACACCTTCTATATTTACTTTTTTATCCTGTAAAAATTTGTTTAAATATTTCAATCTGCATGACAGGCTCCTGATAAGCACGCACAGAATGTGGCAGAGTTAATCATATATCTGGGCGTCTAACCCTCCAGGAACAGTGGTATAACAGAACAACATAAGAAAAGAAAATCTGTTGAAATGGGACAAACTCTGATCGGTACAAAGGATAATGAACTTACAAAAAATAAATAAAAATACACTAATAATACAGATCTAAAAGTACACCCAATTACTATAAGCTTGTTCAAAATACAAAAACAACTAACTATACAGTCATAGGACAAAACTGAGTTCCCACTCAAAAATTGTTCTATCATTTCAGCTAAAATCAATATTTTCAAAACAATATGACCAAAGTACCACATGACTGATTTATATCAAATAAACCAAAAGATATAGAAATGTTTGAAGAATTTAGTTTATTTGGACATGATATTATTTATGCTCATTTTAATTTTCTGACAAGATGAACAGAAAGCAAAACATTTCGTGAAACGTTTGCTATATATTCTAACTAAATTTAAAATCAGAAAAAAATGCATTTGTGTTTAACCCATTAGATAAGGAAAAACAAACCTTACAAAAATTATGGCAAAATAAACAATTCAACTTCAGACATTTCTACATCTTATGGTATCTCTTTTATAAAAAGTGCTCATACAATTACTTGGTAACATATTTTTGAAAAATATCGATTTTGGTTGACATGATAGTCCATTTTTGTTTAGTGGGAACATTTTTGTCCTATCACTGTACAAACATATAGTTCAGTAAACTTCAAATATTCAAAGGATTTTTATAAGACGTCACTACAGTAAGCGAAAAATATAATTGTGCATGCAATGACAAAATATAGGATTGACAAAATGTAAAAGCTCGGATGTTCATATGTGTACAGCAATAATATTAACATTGGTTTCAATTCATTTACCATGTTTATAGCAAAATCAATAATTTTACCGATAAAAACAATTTTCAATTATCGAACTACTGACAATGTGTGAATTAAGTTAACTTTCTAAATGGATTTCACGGATCGTACATTGCATCTCAATTAACAGGGCGAATAAAAAATAATTTCCCCATGTCGTAATTTCTTCCTTGTAGAATATTGAAATGCACTGTCATCTTTACAATGTATAACTTCGTAACTTCATCTTATGTTTCAGATCAAGGATCTACTTATATACAGTGGGGGAAAACATCATGCTCATCCACGGGGACCGAGACCGTATATTCGGGTACGAAAACGTTGTTAGATGTTTCTATGCATTCTGTAGTTATATGTATATGTCTACTGTCTAGCAAGACTCATTTTTATATTTTCAAATATATAACCAGAATTGTCATTCAAACATGTCCTTAAAAAAGCTATTACAATCGATTTTTGTTGTAGTCAGTTTTTCTATTCCGTTATTTTTTCTCTTATACATGTTATAGTCGATGTGTTCTCCTCGGTTTAAGTTTGTATCCCGGATTTGTTTTTCTCAATTAATTTTTGACTTTTGTACAGTGGTATACTATTGTTGCATGTATCTTTCTGTATCTTTGTATGGCTTGATTCTCATATAAATGGTACATTTTCAAACTTAATCAAACCGGACAAAAAATTATTTCTGTATATTTCCTGAATGTTAATTAAGCTACTATATTGAAGATCTAGTGATAAATAAAAAAATATTACGAATATTTGTTTTGATCATAGAATATATTCTATTTGAATCACACACTCATAGACAAAAAAGTTCCTCCCTCACTTGTGTATATAATGCACAAGTTTGTATTGATACTGCAATTCAATAGCTGTCCTTTACTAACAAACTTAATGGGGGAAATGATTTAAAGGAATTTTTCATATATTTTTGCATAGAAGCAGGACATTCATGAAATGATTTATAAAATGATCTTTAATTAAGATTTTTTATTTTTAAGCCGACCTCTGTCTTCTTAATCAAATCAAAGTGTCTGAATTAACTTATAATTTCTAAATTGAAATAATTATATGTTTTTATTTATTCATTATACACAAAACATCTTTTTATAGGATATGCTGCAGGTCAAGAACATTATACTGCCTCATCCTATCCAAACAGGTTTGGTGGAGCAGCAAATATGCTTTGTCTTCCTAATAATCCGAAATTAAGTAATAAAACAGCACCAGGCCTGAGTTTTCTTTTCGGAACAGAGTTTGAGGAAAATTTTCTCAGGAGTGACGCAGCCAATGAAGATATACCATGTGCATTTTGCAGAAGTTTAAATACAACTTCTTCTGCAATGTTTCCTGGTCGTAATATTTGTTACAACGGCTGGAAAATGGAGTATGAAGGCTATGTTATGTCCGGATACTGGGGACATAGGGCGTCGTCTTTCATTTGCGTTGATGCACATCCAGATTACGTTCCTGGTGGTAAAGCTAATACAAATGGTCAGGTGTTATACGTGACGGGAACGAAATGTGGCACACTGACTTGTCCACCATATCACGATAATGTGGCTGTCAATTGTGTTGTGTGTTCTAAATAAAATGCATACACTCATTTCCTTTATGCTTGATTCTCCTTTTTTAATTATGTACGGGATGCAGATATTGATATCTTAAATTGATTAGTTTGATGGGAATTATGTGATTTTAAATCAGCTATTGTAAATATACAAAATAAAATGTGGTATAATTGCCAATAAGACAAATTGGTTTCACAAGGGATCATGTAGAACAACAATTCATAAGGTCGCCATACGACCGTCAACAATGAGCAAAAGCCATACTGCAAAGTCAGCTATAAAAGGCCTTTTAGATAATTTTACCTCATTCATAACTCAATAAGATTTTGGTGTTTGTTTGTAAAAATTTGCATCTGCTGCAGTAAATTGCAATTAATGTCAATAAATACACCGGGCGATACCCTCGTTGTCGGAATATTAGTCTCTTGAGGAATCAGCAGACCAGAACTGCAATACGTCGGTACTGCTAGAACACAATTTATTTAAGAAGCAAGGTATATAATATAGATATGACTTAAGAAATAAATTGAAATGAAGGAATGTATTCCTTCTGGAATATATCCAATTTTTCGGTTCAATGTTTCCTTTAAAGAATTGGAATACTATTTAGATACATATTTCAACAAGAATTTGTGGCCTCGGTGGCAAAGTGGTCTATGGAGTTCTACTACTGTAATCTTAGCCAGTCAATAATGAGGTTTTGAGTTAGAATCCCGATCGCGCCTGTGTATTGAACTTCGATCTAAATTGATTAGGATTGTCAGTTTTCCTACAAAAGGTGGGTTGTTTTACTCGGACACCACTCCGGCTTTCTCCACCAATAAAAAATAGACACGACGAAATAGCCCAAAAGTTGCGCTAAAAAGTGGCGTAAAAACATAAACAACCAATCAAACAATCCAACAAGATTACAGATACATTTTCACAACTGTTACAGTATAAACATGATAAATGCTTTTGTCATTGAGCATCACACGGACTATTTATAACTCAAAACGTTATGGTTGGAAACGTCCTCACCAATTTGAATACAGATACTAGCATATTTGTCTGACGATATCGGGATATCGGTATTTAGTCGGATCTTAACATGTACTTGTGATTTGTTACAAATGTCGAAATGTTCAGGACTTAGTTAAATCTGTATTTGGGTAAGATGATGCAAGCATACGATTTTTATTGCGTCTTACACTTTGAGAAGCAAATAATCTCTTACTACTTTATTAAAATATTGTGTAAAAATGTTAATTATGAGCTGTGAAAGTCAAGTGGCTCGAGCATTTTTCTGAGGAAGTTTTAAAAAATTTCAAAGAAATATTTTTACAGTGGGTTAGCTTTTATTAGTCTTCAGTATCCTATAGATTAACAACTTTTGGTTATATTTATAATTAAGAATCTTCATTAAAGGTGGAACAAGAATGCACAGTTAATTAACTATATTGATGTGCCATTTGTATGCAAGAGTGACATTTCTTTGTATTATGTGCCGATTCGAAAAAAGTTATGCGAGTATTGTCTCCCTTTAACAGGTTAATTATTTTATAATTAAGGTGGTACCTAACACTACAGGGAGATAACTCTGTAAAATCAGCAGAACGTTTTAATGACATAATGTTCATAAGGGAATATTAAGCTTCTCAATGATCAAAATAAGTGTTTGTCAAACTGCTATATAACCAGTGTAATTTTTCTGAAAAAACGGTTGGTTCAAATTTTTTGAAATATTTATATTTTTGTCAAAGGGTCAAAGTAAATACTTTGTCAAATTTTTAAGAAAATTAAAGGAGCCAAATTAATTTTATTTAAAGTGTTAGGTACCACCTTAAGTATAGGTTTCTGATTTAATTTTGAATAATTACAAAATGTATCAATTCAATATATTTCAGTTTTTGTTATTGGTGTATCATAAACATTGATGTACGAATATAATTTCATAAATTTGAAACGTTTAAAATGATTACATACCAATATAAAGAACCGTTCATCATTTTTGAAAAAGACTATGAATGAACATCTATTTAATTATCTCCCCTTCATAATAGATTGATTGGGAAATTAACCAGAGTTATCTAATATTATTCACAGAGAGGGACTAGCAAGCATTTTATTATTTAACGTTAAAACAATGTTCCACTATTAACGAATGTTACTTTTTACAAATATAAGGACTTTGTTAGCTAAATTTACAAATTTTATTAGATATTATGAATTTTTATTACAATAGATTAATATGCTACAGATACATTCTGAAGGCGAAACGTTGTTATATCTTTGTGTGCTTTCTGTAATGACACAATCTAAAATGGCTCCTGTTCTCAACAGCAAATTTCATTTTGTTTCTCTATCTCACCTTACCCAAATAGTCATGTAAGCTTATTTGTCACTTAAATGATATCTTGAGCTTTAATTGGACTTACGTCGAACGACTTCCATTTAATTCAACAACAATTGACATTAAAGAATCTTAAAAAAGCCAGGTTTATCTTTGTGTTATATTGTTAAAAATATGTGTATGATGAACCGATGCAAACAATATATCAAACATGACTAAACATAGTTGATAGAGGTAAAATGTAAGTTGTGTCTATAACTTTAAAAATCGTTATGATAGAGGCAACCTGACGTGACATGAAACGTCTGAATGGGGAACTATAAACTGTATATCTTCAACAAACTGGTTTCCATCTCGTAAAGCAGTAATTGATTTAAATTATAACATTTACCATTTGTTTGTCCTTTTTTCCTGTTATCCTTAAAAAATGTGGTGTATAAAAAGAAACTTTGCATAGCAATGTATGGACAGCACAGCAGGATTTTGAGATACATCAAATGACTGAAATCGTAAGTAAGTAATTTTTTTTATTTGTGATAATTTTGCATATCATTGATGAACTGTAATAAATAGAAAGGAACGTCAAAATCATAAATGATTATCAAGACAAGATCTACAGGATAAACCGAAATTAAGCATAGAGGTTTAATAGTAGCGATTGTCCTTAAATTGAATTTTATACGCTTTGTATCGATGTGAGCAGAATCTATAGAATACAGTTACATGAAACCAGTGGGATATGACTATCAAGACATGACCAATAAATAACACAAGGAAAGCAAAGCCAATAATTTCCACAGGTACCTGGATTATAACTTAACACGACAGACGCGCGTTTCGTCTACATAATACTCATCAGTGACGCTCAGATCAAAAGAGTTATAAAACCAAATAAGTCAGTCCAATTCTTAAATAAATTATCTGACTTGGATAATACTTTTGTCCATGTTTAAGTTTTGGTAAAATCGGAGGTAGATAGAGTAAACAGAATATGTATTTACATAAAAAGATAAAAAAAAAAAAAAAAAAAAAAAGATTTTAGTCTTGAACAAGAATATAAGCGACAATGTTTGAGATCTTTATTGTTGATGATGCATATTTATCGTTGTGAACGAGAGATGCGCCTTAGAGCCTCTATTTTGTTTTATCTTTGTATGATTTTCTACTGCAAGCTCCATTATTTGTATGTATACAATGAAAATGACATTTCAACATTTGTTTAACTCATTTGGACGGCTGATAAGATTTATATGACAATACGATAGCACGTGAAATTAACTTTAAGTATTGCATAACGTAAAATTTTAAAAATTCTGAACTCCCAGAAAAAGTCAAAACGGAAAGTCCCTGAGCAAATGGCAAAATCAAAAGTTTAATCACATCAAACGAATGGATAACAACTGTCATATTCCGGACTTGGTGCAGGCATTTCCTGATGTAGAAAATGGTGGATTGAACATGGTTTAATAGTTAACTTAACATCTCACTTATACGACAGTCGCATCAAATACCGGTTATATACCGATTTTTGAACAAAACAAACAGACATAAAAGGTAAAAATGTCAAACATAGGGGTACATTAGTCAACATTGTGTTATAATCTTAATCACTAAAAAAAAAAAAACAAATATGTTACAAAGAAGCACAAAATGGCAAATAGACCAAGTATATTAACCTAAATTAGAGACAAGAATACACAAACTTACCATAGTACAATAACACCATGACTGAATGTATAAGTACAAATATACGTCATATATGGATCAATGAAACAAAAGAGATTGTATATAGACAATGCACATAGCAAAACGAAAGACGAACAATAACACACGTTTGACAATGGCACAATTATGGGATGTTTAAGTACAGATCCACGTTATATGTATCAAAAGAGGGACGAAAGATACCAAAGGGACAGTCAAACTCATAAATCTAAAACAAACTGACAACGCCATGGCTAAAAATGAAAAAGACAAACAGAAAAACAATAGTACACATGACACAACATAGAAAACTAAAGAATAAACAACACGAACCCCACCAAAAACTAGGTGTGATCTCAGGTGCTCCGGAAGGGTAAGCAGATCCTGCTCCACATGTGGCACCCGTCGTGTTGCTTATGTGATTACAAATCCGGTAAATAGTCTAATTCGGTAATTATCAAAGTAACACCCAAAGGCATATAGACAACGCACATTAGCAAAAATGAACTACAAGAATACGAGAATATCATAAACAATAATATGACGACAATATGTACAAGTAACACAACGTATCTAAATCACAATTCTTTTTTTTTTAATTTGACAGTAAACCGTGTCCTATCAAGCATGTCCTTAAAAATGTTAATGCATTTGGAGTCTGAGGAAACTATAATCACTCAAGTGTGAATTACTTAAAATGTTTGTTACAAGTTGCAAGAAAAAAATTGCTTTTCTCAAACACTGACAAGTCATAGACGGTGCACTACATCCATACGATGTTTGCATGTAAGGTTTAGTTTATAATGTAGTGTATTTGTATAACTTTCAGATAAGAAAATTCAACCATTCCAATCTATAGAAATGATTAAAACTTGACTCTAAAATGTCGTGGATCTTTCTTGTGCAGTTCATATTTTGTTTCAGTTATGGTAGAGGAGACGATCGTGTGATAGACGGCAACAAAAAACGTTTATTGCTTAATGACCCAGACGCCATCAACAACAGGCTTGAACATTTAGAACGATTACTCCAACAGCAACAAGCAACAATACGTCAACTAACTCGCAATATGCCTCTCAATAAGTATCTTTACAATCACGGTAACATGATTTTGGCACAACGTTTTGGAATTTTAGGTCCTCAATGCTCTTCAACTTTGTATTTCTTTGGCTTTACAACTATTTTGATATGAGCTTCACTGATGAGTCTTATGTAGAAGAAACGCGCGTCTGGCGTATTAAATTATAATCCTGGTACCTTTAATAACTATTTGTTAACAAATGATCTCATAATATTCACCGAAGGGGTTTGGGGTTCAAAATATATACCTTCAAGGTTATCTGCACTTGACAAAATAAACTTTATCCAAAGACGACTTTTAATTACATATGCGACAAAAACATGTTTTAAGCATTGTATACGGAAACTAAAAATAAATAGTCATGCACTATGTTCCCCCCCAAAAAAAAATATTAGTTGCAATTATTGAGTTTTGGTTTATGCGTAGTTAAATGCAGGATTCCTAACAAGTTTTAGAAAATAAAACATAGTCGGCCATTCCCTGTCAAATAGTTCATATATTTTGTATACTAAACCGTATCTTTCCTTTTTATTATAATAACATGAAAGGATTCTGTCCAACAAACTGTCAATATATTTCGATTTTTAAGCAAGTTGTTGTGTACATGTATATTTGTGAAAAGTAAAAAAAAACCAACAACAAATATACCGAATTCCAAGGAAAGGTAAAAAAACATTAACACTCTTATCGAATGGAAAATATATCAATACATTAGCCCAAACACATGAAATAAAGAGAAAACAACTGTCATATTCCGGACTTGGTACAAGCATTTCCTTAATATGTAGATAATGAACATAATTGTGCATGTTACACCCGTGCTTGCATTTCCTATCATGATTTTCTTGATAGAGGTTTGCTGCTCACAAGGAAGCTATTAAACCAAGAGTTCCAAATGGTGAAGTTGAAATCATCCCTTCGTAAATTTTACGGACACCATCACGAGTTGGTTGATCGTTATGGAATAACCGTTTCACAAATGATATCGGATATGTTCCTTACGTCGTAACTACAATCCCCTTCCCTTTCATGAATATGACCTACCGAATTAGACTATTTACCGGATTTGTAATCACATAAGCAACACGACGGGTGCCACATGTGGAGCAGGATCTGCTTACCCTTCCGGAGCACCTGAGATCACCCCTAGTTTTTTGGTGGGGTTCGTGTTGTTTATTCTTTAGTTTTCTATGTTGTGTCGTGTGTACTATTGTTTTTCTGTTTGTCTTTTCGTTTTTAGCCATGGCGTTGTCAGTTTGTTTTAGATTTATGAGTTTGACTGTCCCTTTGGTATCTTTCGTCCCCATTTCTTCTTCTTTTACACAGTTTTGCTACTGGATACCAAACATGGTTACATGTACCAATTATGTAAGTTTTGATTTCTGGTCCAATTCTAATGATAAATTATTAAGTCCTGTTTAGTGTTGTCTACTCAAATTTCTGATTATTCCCCTGTCGTAAATTCCGTACTGTTTCGACAATTTGCTTGCAATAATTACAAATCTATTTAGTAGCTGTTCAATATGTATTATATTAATGTGTACAGGTGATAAAGACCACTGAATAATGTAAACATAAACTAACAGATCTTAATGGAGTACAAGCGAATTGTCATAACGGAAGGGAATTTATCGCAGTGGTGTAGACTTAAACTAGACTGAACGACTTAAAAATAACTTTATACTATATTGTTCATTGTGCTTTTAAAACAAATAATAGGAACACTGTTTTTCTAATGAAGGTGTTAATGATCTTTCAAATTAATTGTAAAACATAAGTTTCGCATTGGACTAATCTGAGAATATTGATTTTTTTCAAATTTGTAGTGCGTATAACAAAAGACATAAGCATTTATTACTTTGCTTTGTAACTTGCAGCCCACACTCCTTTGCAGCCATATATTGTTATTAAACACATGCAATTCTTATATTGTTAAGATCCAGGATCAAATTACATACAGTGGGGAAAACTGAGCTGTTCATCTACAAGTGCAGAAACTGTTTACTTAGGTATAGTTTTTTTAACTTCATTATACTTCAACAGTAATGAATAATATTACGGGTTAATGAATTGATGATTTGACAATCTGTTTTTATCTTCTGACTCTGAACGGTGCCAGTAAAATGGACATTTTCTTCAATTTCTTCAAATAAAGGCAACAGTAGTATATACCGTTGTTCAAAAGTTATGAATCGATTAAGTGAAAACAAACCCGGGTTTAAAACAATCCAGTATGATCAGAAAGTATATATCTAAGAGAACTCGTAGTTACTGATAGTTAATTCAAATCCGATAACAACTAATAAAAAATGATGTATCTTAGACAATAATATCAGGCAGAAAGTATCCAACATCCGACGGATTGGATTTACCTCTTTCCAATTTTGATTTTTGATAGAAATCTCTGAGGAACATTTAACTTACATGATACATATTGTTGTTAACACTCTCTCTTTATAGGATTTGCCACTGGACAGCGCTATGATACAACCAAGTATTCAGACAGGTTTGGTGGACCAGCGAACTTTCTGTGTCTGCCAAATAATCCGGAATTATCTAACAGAACAGTACCAGGTAGCAGTTTTCTGTACGGCTCTGAGTACGAAGAGAACTTTTTGCACAGTGACTCAGACGGTGAAGATGTGCCATGTGCTTTTTGCAGAAGTACCGGTTCAGCTTCGACAGCAATGTTCCCAGGAAGAAAGACCTGCTACGATGGTTGGAAAATGGAATATTTAGGGTATATTATGTCTGGGTATTTCGATTATAGAGCTTCATCTTATATATGTGTTGATATCCATGGGGAGTATGTTCAAGGTGGCAAAGCTAATATTAACGGCCAAGCACTATATGCAACTGGTATAAAGTGTGGAACTCTTCCTTGTCCACCGTACAATGACAATCTAGCTGTGTATTGTGTGGTTTGTTCCAAATAAATATGTGGCAAATTATTAAAGAATAACAGACATCAATACCGCATCATTTTAATATTTATACCTCGAATATGACATACACGGTCATCCAGTTCTAAAATCTATGACAAACGAGACGATTTTAATTTTGAAGTTATTAATTCCCCCACCTTAGTAGTATTATACCAACTTCACCTGCATTTTCCAACTTATTCGATATTCAAGAGTTTAATGCTCCTACTTTAAAAAACGTCACCAGTGTCTGAGTGGAAATTTGATGAACCAGCGGTATGTAAAAGAACGTCTCGTACTTTTCGAAAGCAAGATCATCGGAAGGTATCAAGACCTTGATGATGAATATTGCGGATCAACTTCGCAAATAATACATGATGCTCTTGACGTGTAGATCCTTGCTACTGACGTTGTTTATCATCTTAATAACGTGTTAAAGTATTCTTTTATTTGTCTTGATGAATTTATTCTTTGGTATGTTTTTGGTGATACCCTTTTGACGTGACCCTGTACTTATACATCCCGTCATTGTGTTATTGTTCTATGGTAAGTTTTTGTATTCTTGTCTTTAATTTTTGCTAATGTGCTTTGTTTCTATGCCTGTGTGTGCTTCTTTGTTACATATTTGTTTGTTTTTATAGTGATTAATATTATAACACAATGTTGACTGTTGTACGTACCCCTATTTTTGACATTTTTACCAATTATGTCTGGGTTTTTTTGTTCACACATCGCTGTCAATTTTACAATATTATGTTAATGTCAGAAAAATACAAACTTTTTATTATGAGTCTGAGTAAACTGGGGAATGGCGAGGTTGTACAGAGCCCTTACCCTGATTGTTGCCGAATACATATAAGTGTATGTGTTAATGACATTGACCATCTTGACCTACTATAATTTTAATACTGCAACTTTAATTAATTGTAAATAAAGGCAACAGTAGTATACCGCTGTTCAAAACTCGTAAATCGATGGACAAAAAATCGTAATACGAATATTAAACTTATTTCCATCCCTTAATTAACCCCTGATTGCGGAGAAAGTGTTCCATGCTGAAATTGACATTGCACAAAATATAGTTGTGTTACTATAATTAACACATTAATTTATAATACAGTTTTAAATATAATTTAATGCGACTGTCATACACGTGAAAGGTTTAGCTAGCTATAAAACCAGGTTTAATCTATCATTTTCTACATAGGAAAATGCGTGTACCAAAAATTCAAGAATATGACAGTTGTTATCCTTTCGTTTGGTGTGTTTGTGCTTTTGATTTTGCCATTTGATTAGGTATTTTCGTTTTTGAATATTTGGATTTCAGTATTTCATTATATTTTGTTAATTTACTGTTTTCGTAATTGGTAAAAAAAAAACCACTTGAATTCTTATTTTGTATTTTTTTTAGATGACATTATGCTGAGTGATGTCTTGATTGGCATCAATTTTACGATTTTCAATGTTCGTAACAAAGTGAATGATCAACTTTGTCTGAATCATGTATAAAATGGTTTCACTACAAATATTCAAAATACTTAATATTGAGTAGAAACGTAATCTTATATACTCATATATGCCTTCTAAACTTCTTCTAAAATGTTACCAATTTAACACTGTCATTAGATCTTTGAATATAGATTTATTGAAATTAATATTGATTTTTGTTATCAGTAAATTAAAAGCAAACTAAATAGTATTGCTATAAACATATGCCCTTTCGTGTATCTAAAACATGTCGATACATGTATCTTGGCATTGCACAAGGTCATGTTTTTCTCTGACTGTTTATGACGTCTTTACACTATATGCATTGGATGTCAGATGCGTGTTTTATTATAGTTCTTATTGACTTTGAATGAACCTGTCAGTAACTGCGAGTACTCTAAAATCTTTACTTAGTATCTTTTTGTTGTTGGGATTTGCAAGTACCCGGGTATGTTTACTAGGTTTTTGTGATATGTATTACTATTTGTATCCTTCTGTTGAGTTAAGCCTTTTTCAACTGATTTTGACAGTTCTTTCTAATGTTGTACTGTAATATCACTGTCACAAGTCAGGGGAGGGTTGGGATCCCGTAAACATGTTCAACCCTACCGCATTCTGTATTTATGTGCCCGTCCAAAGTTAGGAGCCTCTGATGCAGTGGTTGTCGTTTGTTGATGTTTCACATATTTGTTTTTCGGTTGTTAGTTTTCTCGTTTGATTTGTTTTACGATTGTTATTTCAAGGCTTTTTTAAAGCTGACGTTGCGATATCGGCTTTGTTTATTATTATAAAAGACCACTCAAAGACCTATAGCTGTTTTCGACATGTACGTCATTAGTCTTTTGTGGAGAGTTGTCTCATTAACAATCATTTGACATCTTCTTTTTTGGTTAATTTATTATTACTATTATCAATGTTACAGTATGCGGTACAAACGTCGTCCGTGACGCTAAGTAGAATTGTACTGGATTTGATTATGTTTTTAAAAGGTTAAATCGGTCTCAACGTTAAAACACTAAATTGTAAAGGGCTTAGAGTTTGTATTTTCAGGATCTTTTGTAATTAGGTACCATGTTAAGAAGTGGTTCATTTCTCGAATGTTTTGGCTTCACAATTTTTTGGCAAAGGGCCACTAATATGTTGATGATGGTGATAGCTATATCCAGTAAAACATGTAAAAGCCAAACTTTGTGAACACACATCGATATACCTGAAACTGTTGAATATTCATCTCCTTGAAGTATTCTTCGAACTAAAATGACTATGTTTTAATGTTGCGTAGTACTAGTATGTTTATACAAATACTAACAGGTACGAAAGTCATAATTAAGTTCAATACGTTCAATTGTTATCTAATTCGACCTTGTAAAGATAAAATGAACAAACATTGTTCTACCAAATTATGCCTGTATTTCAAGTTCTTACTATATTTGTCGTTGTGACTATAACGCTAGGACATAATGATGACACTGGCGATATAAATAAACGTTTGTTGCTGAACGATCCAGATATTGCTGCAACCAGACTAGCTAACGTAGAAGCTGCATTACAGACCTTAAATGGAGAGGTTTCTAAACTTAAAGTAGATCTTCAAACGGAGCAGACACGAAATTTTCAACATGAAACGAAAATTTCACAATTGACACAATCTCTGACAATGATCCAAGGTATGTTTACTTCGACTACGTTATATACTGTAATGCAGAACTATTTTTTTAATTCTGCACCCTAATTTTATTTTCTAAACTATGCATTTTTAGAATCAATAGACACAAGAAAGGACATTTGAAAAGGGAATTTAACATTTTTCAATGAAACATGTGAAAGATGTGTCTTGAAGTCAAGAGACCTCTGAAACTTCTCCGAACAACTGTTTTACATTTCAGTACTAGTTTTTATATGGATGAATTTATCATATAATGATTTTTGAAAACTACAGTGTATGTAGTTGCAGTATCATTTCTGTGTGATATGAATTATTATTTATATGGTCATAATTATAAATTAACTGTTTACAAAATATTACATTTTCGAAATACTAAGGCTTTTTATACATTTTCTGTTTACAAAACTTTTGAATTTTTCGAAAAACTAAGGATTTTCTTACCCCAGGAGTAGATTACCTTAGCCGTATTTGGCACAACTTTTGGGAATTTTGGGTCCTCAATGCTCTTCAACTTTGTATTTGTTTGGCTTTTTAACTATTTTGATCTGAGCGTCACTGATGAGTCTTATGTAGACGAAACGCGCGTCTGGCGTATAAAATTATAATCCTGGTACTTTTGATAACTATTTTCTACCACAGGAATATATAACCTTGGTTGTATTTGGCAAAACGTTTAAGGATCTTTGGTCCTGAATACTCTTCTATTTCGAACTTTATTTGGCCTTTTTGACTTTTTTTTTTAGACGTAACGCGCGTCTGGGGTAAAAACAAAATTTCAATCCTCGTATTTATGATGAGTTCATTAATGTTTCTGTAGAAATACACAATATATACGCCTAGTGCCGATTGCAACACTGCATATAGTTTTAATTGTTTTATTTTTTCTTATTTTTTTAGAGTACGGTTCTTTTTATATCCGTTGGGGAAGAACACAGTGCGATGGAGCAAACTCAGAACTTGTTTATTCAGGTAAATACAACTTATCAGCATATGGTCAGAATTGCAGTCATAACAGCTTATCAATCGAGCATTATATGTTTGGCAGGGAAAAAAACTATTAAGCTACATGCATTGGTACTGATAACAGATAGCTATTTTCAAATAAGACGACATGATATCGAATCAAAATTCTGCATACCAAAATATCATCGTCAATGTCAAATATAAACATGTAAGACTGGTATCATATTTCACTTGTAATGTACTTTCAAAGTCTTCGTGTACTAACTAAGACTTGCAATATAAACAAGCGAACGCAGATGACAATATACTATTATTTAGGCCGTTATACATACATTTGCTGTGACGTAAGCGTATTTAATTATCGCAATACTAAGTCATGTCTTTTATTAACTAGTTAATACCTTCAGTCCACCTACGGACACCATAAAGAGTTGTAGATAGTGTTATATAATCACCAAATACAAAATTTGACATTTAGTCATTATGAGAAATAAACGGTTTGATTTTCTTCATTCTTATTGAACATGGCTGCGCCCATATATACAGAGTAAATCCCCCACAAAAAAAACCATTCGAATATTGGGATTCGTCAGGTGAAGGGAAAGTAGAAAACAAGTGTAACTATTATTTAAAATTATTTCAGGATATGCAGCTGGTCAAATATACTACGACAGTAAATCTACAACTCGCTTCGGCGGTCCAGGAAATATGCTCTGCCTTCCAAATAATCCAGAGTTAAGTAATAGGACTGCACCTGGAAACAGCAATATATATGGATCAGAATTCGAAGAGAGCACATTTGGTTCTGGCTCACGACAAGAGGACGTGCCTTGCGCTTAATGTCGCAGTAGAAATAGCACCACATCAGTAATGATTCCAGGGCGAAAAACATGCTTTACAGGGTGGAAGATTGAGTACAATGGACTATTAGCTTCTAGCTGCAACACATGTAAAGCGTCCACCTACGTCTGTGTAGATAAGAATCCTGAATACATACCTGGTGGTGAAACCAACGACAATCACAACCTCCTATACACAACTGGTACCATCTGTGGATCTCTACCGTGTCCTCCGTACCACAATAACCTGGAACTGTTGTGTGTGGTCTGTTCAAAATAACAATTTGGGATAAGTTATCCTATATGTGTATTCAAATAAATATTCATGTTGTTTAAAAAGTCATACATAAATCAACCAGTTGATGAATTAATCAGTAACAGTGTCAGGGTTTCCGTTACTGTCATCATACCCGACAGCTTGGTAAGCAGTGACTCTGCAATCGTAAATATATCTCAAGAATTTTTTGACCTGTTGACATTTTACTAACAGGGAGTTGTAGCTACATATTGACTTGTTTGTTAATTTCAAATTCCGTCTAGTTGTACCGTTAATGTATGGCAGACATGGGAATTTCTTACCTGAAGTTTCTAGTTTAAACGTATTATTTTGTTTTTACCGATATTCAAGGTAAATACAAAAAGGGGAAATCTAAAAAACTTTGAAGAGGCAAACGTTAAACAATTGCAATATCCAACAACGGAAAACATGAATAAAACAACTATCATATTCCTGACTTTGTACAGCGTTTTCTCAAGTAATTAGTGGGTTGAACCTAGTTTTACTTCTCACTTGTATGACAATTGTTTATACATGTTATAGTTCATGTATTGACCAAGATTGTGTGAGCAACCCAAACAAACCTAATTGGTTAGAGTGAGACCAACTAGGATCCAGCAGCCCAAACTGAATAAAGACAGACCAAGACCCTGATGTCAAGTGGTTGTCACTGGTTCATGTCTGTCGTGTGCGTTTTTCATAAATTGTTTTGTTATAGATAAGGCCGCTACATTTTTTACAGTTGAATTGTTTCAGATTTTTCATATTGGGACCTTTTGTGACTAATACAGTTTGGGTAATTCTCATTATTTCAGATTGTACGGCTGTTTATCATTGCTTAAATCCACTTCATTTGAGATTTAATTGATAGTTGTTCCATTTACAATCGTACCACATCTCATTATTTTTATATCACAGACATAGACATGTAACACAACTGACTAAAAGATTTGAAAATTCTTTCAAAGAAATCTGACAAAAACAGCAACAAATGCGACTATATAAGTATAAAAAGATAAAGTATAATTGCCAATGGAACAACTCTCTGCCAGAAACCAAATGAAATACCAGTTGACATCTATAGGTCATCGCAAGGTATTCAACAATGCGCATAAACCCATGTCATAGTCAGCATAAAAAATAACGATAAATATTGATGAATTTATCAATTAAACACAATTAAGATGGGTCTATTCTGAGTTTGACCATTAACTGTGATTCA